>JAVQJF010055991.1:0-121878 GCA_036023855.1 Gadopsis marmoratus | reverse complement strand
ATTCGTTTTTTCTAAAGGGTGTGCCCCCCCCCCCCCCAAGAAGATATTTTATTTTATTTAACTGTGGCTATACTGAGATTATGTGCAACTCACTCTGTTGTGCTTTTGCAGAATGCCTGACATCCAACACAAGCGACAGTGAAAGCAGTTCGAGTGAGTCACCTTAAAATCTCGTGGTCTTTCTGGCTTGTTTTACACTGCCCACGTACATGAATATCATGGTAGATGTACTTAAATTTACCTGTGAAATGACAAATAGTAAATTAATATTTCTCTTGGGTGTTTTATCAGCCATGACGAAATTATTGTATTTCTTTTAAACGGGATGTAAAAATGATTTGTTTTGTATGCGTGTTGTTACAGAGGGACAGGAGGACACGATTCTTTCCTATGAGCCAGTCATCCGGCAGGAAAGTGAGTGAATCACTTCTCCGCAATTGGAAAAACACATTGCATAAGTGAAACTGGATGTATGTTTCTACGTGTATCCTCACCAGCCACCTTTCTCTAATGCAGTCCACTACACGAGGCCTGTGATCATTTTGGGCCCAATGAAGGACCGAGTAAATGACGACCTCATCTCTGAGTTTCCACACAAGTTTGGCTCCTGTGTACCCCGTGAGTTTACAGCAACAAACTGATCCACGCAGCACACGACACGTAACGGCAGTGACAAAAATAAACTTGTTCCGTTCCCCTCTGCAGATACGACTCGTCCAAGGCGAGAGAACGAGATGGACGGCCAGGATTACCACTTTGTGGGCTCGCGAGAGCAAATGGAGAAGGACATTCAGGATAATAAATTCATCGAGGCGGGCCAATTCAATGAGAACCTCTATGGGACGAGCATCTTGTCCGTCAGGACTGTGGCTGAGAGGGTAGGCACTGTGTTTCTCTGAAGGGTCGGCTTACCAGTTTGGGTTCGGTGCATTTGTGGTGTAAAGAAGCATGTTAAGATGTCTTCTAAACACAGAAATTGGACATTTTAAATTGACGTTCCACCTGTTGATTAATGTTCCAAAAAGAATTAGTTTGCAGTAGTCATTTTTGCAGCATTACAAGAACCACAATCAGTCCTTCATGAATATGTGGCTTAATTATTTGACAAAAATCTAAAAGGTTTACAGTATTTTTAACAAACCTTATCTCTACCTGTCTACAGGGGAAACACTGCATTCTGGATGTGTCTGGGAATGCCATAAAACGACTGCAGCAAGCACAACTTTATCCGATTGCCATCTTTATTAAACCAAAATCCATTGAAGCCCTAATGTAAGTTGTGATTTTTGACATACTGTAGTTAAGATATCGGTGAATGGAAGCGTGTCTGTGATACTAACCATAACTACTTGTGTTTTTCAGGGAAATGAATAAGAGGCAGACGTACGAGCAGGCCAATAAAGTCTTTGACAAGGCAGTTAAGCTGGAGCAAGACTTTGGGGAGTTTTTCACAGGTTGGTCTCACTGCCCTTTTGAAACCGGTCACTGATAAATATTTGTAGTTCCGATTTGGCCTGTACGTAATTTCTTTTTTTTTTTATTATAAATAGACTAATCTGTCAATTATTTTCTCAATTTATTGTTTAGGTAATAAACTGTCACCTGACGGGCTGGATCCAGATGTTTGTGACTGAAAATTTACTTGAATCAATTAATTGATTGTGGGGGATTGCAGATTAATTAATTTTCTGTCGCCTAATTGGTTCAGCTCTAATTTATTTTTCTTTCTCAATCATTTACTTTATGAAATTTAATGTCAAGTTAATGTCTTCAAATACCTCGTTTTGTTTGAACAATAGTTTTTTAATGGTAAATCCTTACATCTGAAAATCTGGATCATGGATTTAACAACTGAAATGGTTAATCGATGATCAAAATAGCTGCAGATTAATTATCGATTTATTGATAAATATTGTTTCAACTCCAGTTCTGATGCAACCAACAAGCCATATCTGCCTTTGTGTTTGTCTCCAGCTATTGTACAGGGTGACTCACTAGAGGAGATCTACAACAAAATCAAGCTAATCATCGAGGAGCAGTCTGGTCCCTACATCTGGATCCCCTCCTCAGAGAAGCTCTGAGCTCCCTGCCGTCCCCTCTGCATCGGTGCAGAGCTCCCCACCTGCCTCCCAGAGACCCCACCCAAGCCCAAATAGCCCCCCTCCTCACCTCCTTTTTGCAGATATGTTTCATATCAAGTTTTAGTGTCATCATTATGTTACTCTCTAAATGAAAAAGAAGTCTTATCACCATTACTGTGACTGTGCACACCCCTGCATGAGTTTCTCAACAAATCCATTCAAGACTGGAAATGCCATTCCAAAGGAATTTGTCAAATGAACACAAAAGGGAAAAGGAATCCTTTTGTGAACTGGGACTGACTGAAGATCCGAATGTTTTGCAGAAACAGAGGAGTTGCAGGGAAACAGACAAATCATACCAAGTTGGAACACTTTGTAAATGTTCATCAAATCACATTTAAAAAGACAAGCAAGATGAAAAGTGAAGACCAATTAAGGTTTGTTTTTTGACTGGATAAAATCGAGCCCTGCTGATGGTACTGTTCAAGGAGACATCTCTTGTTTATAATGACTGAGGAAATTAGTGGAGCCTACAAACTGGTGATCTATTTATCACAAACCAGCTTGCTGTTTGGTCGTCTGCCAGTTGTCTGTGCTGCAGCTGATAAAGACATCTCGGGAGGCAGATCAAGAGGAAGAAATGCGTATCTCTACATTTATATTATGAAATCACAAGATAAATGATAAAATCCCACTGAGATTTTACTACATATTAAAAACTACACATTTTACACTTCATTAGAATTGTCAGTTTGGAGGGCTGTTAGATTTCTTTTCTTTCATTTTCTTTGTGGGATTTTTTGCTTGTGGTTTTTAGCTGCTCTGTGTAATGGACGGGGGTAGAGAAGTGTAACTGGGCTCTCTGCAAAACACCAAACTTGCCTTACATCAAATACAAATTCTGTTTTGTTACTACCTGTTGTCTGTTAGCGGGGCTGCACACAATTCACAAGAAAAAGAGAGGAAACATTCTCATCTTTTCTTACTTTTTTGTGTCCTCAAACTGCCAAGGGGCCTGACTTGAGTGCAATAGATAAAACAAAGTCTCACCTCTGTATTTCAACCTTCTTACCTGCGTAATTAAATAAGAATTTGGCCATTGAATTTCAATTTGGACAGCCAGAGCCTCCCAACTCATGTTGAGCAGCAGATCACCCTATTACACTCTCTGCCTTCCAAGAGGATTCTCTTCAGATTGAATGGTCACGTGGTACTGTCCTATCTGCCGCCATAACGGTGGCCTTAAAACGGGTAGAACAAGACAATAATTGTATTGGATGTCCTAACAATTAAAGAGTCAGTATAACCTGTTTTGGATTGTCCCCCTGTCCCCCTACCAAAAACAACACTAAAGTTGGGTTTGATTAAACCTATATGCTTTGTGTATCTGTAAACGTATGAATTCTTAATGAGTCTGTCCATGGCAGGTGCTGAACCACTGTGTTGAGCTCTTGGTGTGTCGGGGGGTGAGCTAGACCAGCTCAGGAATCTTGGCGTACAGATATCATTTCCTCTGCAACTACAAGGCCATGTTTGGGCAATGAGACAGAGTTCATAGCTGTCAAATGTGAAGTACTAATAGTACTGTCGATTAGTTAAAGGTGTTTTTCAACTAAACGGTGTAATCGAGCTGTATTATGTCTTCTTTTTTGTGAGGCGGGGAGCTTGTTCAAGGCCGTGTGGTAACCTTTGAGTTGGCTGTATGCTATCACCAGGATTGAGATTACCTTCTCCAACCTCCCGTGCAGATCTTGGAGCTGTATGTCAATGTGTGCATGTGAGAGCACGTCTGAAGAAGGAATACTGTGGCCTCTGGTTCTCGCTTTCCTCCTCAGCCTTTTTGTGAGTGCAAAGGGATTATTTTTTTCTTTTCTTTTTTTCTTCCTTCTGAGAGAACAGACCCAAACGGAAGTGGTGACGTAGACCTCTGGGTCTCCCTGCTCTCTCCCACCCACAGAGCACCTGTACCTGCAGGCATTTTCTGAACTGGTGTGCCCACCTGCCAGGCACCACTGCTAAACCAGCTGTCATTACCTGTGTCAAAACCAGAGTTCAGGGAATAACCGAAGGGAACAGAGCCATTTATAAACTGCTTGCAGACTGTTTCAAAGGGTGTGGTAGCTGTACAATGTAAATAAGCCCCCAGCAGATCCCCCTCACCTGTGCTTCATGCATGTGTGAATCAAACTGGGACAAACATGTTTTATAGACCACAAATGTCAGGTAAGTAAAGTTTGAGCTACTCTTGAGATATAATTTCCATACAAATGTGCTGTATTGTTGGTATCTCTCTTCAAATGCCTATTGGAAAACTTAACTAGTCAGTTGGGAATTCAGTTCCCTCAAGTAGGGCCTGTCTACATGTGATTTCTTGTGGAACGTGTCTGGGTGTATAGATTTAAAAAAGTATATTGTAAAATAATTAAAAAGAGATGCAGGCAGAAACCTACACAATATCACAGAAACCAGGCGCATTGATCAATACATCATTAGAAGCTTAGAATTGGTCCTCTGGTGTTTAGTTGAAATACAGCTGACTGTTAACAATATGTGTGGTATTCATACCTCAGTCAGCCATGTCAAAACCCAAAGAACTTGATTTCATTGTACTCTTTCCATTGCGGTTGTGGAATATAACGAGATGGACCCTGAATGCCTCTGTGTGTGTATAATTGATGAGGGTCTTTGTTCTGATGAGAGAAATGATGACATATATGCTTTTATTTTTTGGGTGGGGGGGGTCAGGGTTCTTGTTTGTACTTTTGGGTGATGTTTATGTTATAGCACATCTGTGCAGTAAGTGCTTGCAAACATGAACCCTTTGATTGTACAGTAGTTTCCTTCCTGTCACTGCAGGTGGTACAGCCTATCAGGACACTTGGCCTCATGGTCTTCCCTGTCCTAGTCATGAGGGAACACAGTCCTGCCACTTTTGTTTGGGTTTTATTTTGGGACTTGACAAGAGTTTATTTGTTTGAAAATAAAATATGTGATTCAGTTATGATTTTGATGTGCTTGTTATTCCGCTATAAGTGAGTCATTGGCTTTAAAAAAAAAAGACAATTATACCTTTTTTTTTTAAAGATTTGTTGTCAGTTTAGCTTTTATTGAAAGACAGGAAACATCTAGGGACAGAGAGGAAGGGTGGTTACATGCAATAAAAGTCCCAGGCTGAACTCAGTCTACCGCCCCACAATTTTACTTTGCAACAATCGATGAACATTTTATAACAATAACATTTAGCTGCAACAATCTGGAACCATTCACCCTCAGACTAGGCAGTTAACAGAGACAGCTGACCTGTCCAAATTCAGTTATTCTTCCGTGATGAGGTTCTTGGCTTTGTCCAACCTGTCCAGGATTTCACTGTAGAGACCAGACATCTGTGGGTACACAGGAAACAATTGTATAACTTAAAGGTCTTGGCTGTCAAAGGTTTACAGTGATGGTTATATATATTCAATAAGAACTGTGTTTCATGGGTCAACACTTTTGTCATATTTCCCTAATTAGCAGGATGATTCAAGCTCTATCATTCTCCACTGCTACAGCCACCCCAGTCTGCTTCATCCCTCTCCACCAGTCCGGTACCTGTGTCTCGTAGCTCTCCTGCAGGGATCCGAGGTGGCGGATGAAACTCATGGCGAGGCCACACCACTTCTCAGCCTCGGGGTACTGAGCCAGGCTGTACAGCAATATCCCTGTGTTCCAAGCCCGAGTCAGCAACCACAGGGTCTCCATCTCTGGGAAGTCATCCGGCTACAGACAAGAGCAGGAAGAAGTTCAAAAGGCCATTCAACAGAGGCCACCTGGGTGATTTGCTTGTGGAAGGAAATCTGTGTTTTTAGTTGGTAAATCCTGAGTAACTTTCATCCAATCATGTGTCTACTGTATATTAACCTTTACTAATGCTTAGGAGTCTTAAGCAGACCGTAAACAAACTTGGAGGTCTATGACTTCTAAAGTTTCATTCATTTTTCTCAACACTTTAATCTCAGGCTTTCACTCTGATCCAAAGAATTCCACAGCTTTCGAGTATTAACTCAATGTGAAAGGGGAAATATGCACGGCCTCTAACACAGTGTAATGTCTCAATAATTTGATGCCTCTTTCAGAGCTGCTGCTCACCGGCAGTGTGATGACTTGTATAGCACATTAACATTCAAATTGGCAGGAAGGGGGTGGTGAATGGAAGCATCTGCTAATTGAAGTATGGCTGAAAGCCCATTGATAAAAAGAGGCTTCTAGAACAGCAGGCAGGCATGGAGTGGAAGAGAGGGGGTTAATTATATAGCAGGGAGCAGTTCTGTTGGAGGGAATGGGAGGTGGGTGCCAAGGGGTGGCGGTGTGCGATTGGTGCCGACTCACTGCGGCTGCAATGATGGACAGGGCTTCCTCGTAGTAGTCCCACACCTCATGGAGCACATGGGCCTCCACCTCTGACACACCATTGGGGAGGGACAGCTTGATCAGGCTGTGAACACACTTGCTAAGACAGGGACACAAAAACAGTCACACAATCAAAAACCCTCTCATCATAATGAGCAGGAATGGATCATTGATAAAATGCCATGGGTATTTTTTCATGCAGAGTAGTGTTGGGTATGCCTGCAGCGGGCCAGGTCAGCCTGTGGTTGTTTCTTGTGCAGAGAGAGAGCAACCCTCAAGGCCTTCTTACACAGCAGAGGGAAGTGGGCTGGAGGCTCCATGGCTAAGGCTACATATAGAAAAAGAAATATGCCAGCATACTGCAAATATTAGAATGTGTTTTGTTTCTTTAGGCATGTCATCAAAGATAACATGTTGTTTTGTCTGTTTTTACCTGCAATGGATTCTAGCACCTTCGTTTCAACATTTTCAAGCTCCAAGACAGACTCCAGTACTGTCTCAACCTTGGGGTCATTCAGCTTTGCACAAGCTTCAAATTCATACAGCAACAGCAGCGTGTCTGTTGGGTCCATTGGGAAGTTTCCTGTAAGTACATGTTGAGAATATATTTCTTTGGCTCCATTTTGATTCATGAAAGATATGCAAATAAATATGGCTATTATTTGGATACTGTAGCTACTTAAGGTACCTGATGCTTTAAGGGTTTTCCAGACCTCCCAACAGATCTGGATGTGCTCCAGAGCCTGAGTGAGCTCCTCAGTCTGTAAACCAATCAGAAACACATAACCAGCATTCTGGATTCATCATCGCCATCTAGTGTTCAGTTCGTCTTCAAAGGCAGAGGGATTCAAATGAAACGCCTACGCCAGCACCAATAATGTGGTTAGTCACCTCGTTTCTCCACACTGGTCTTGGTAAATTTCCATCTATGTGGATGGAGAGTGTGCTAAATGTAGGAGATGGGCAGAGGGAGTGGGTGACACACCTGAGGAGATAGAGGAGACTTCCTGCAGAGCTCCAAAGAGGCAGCAGCAGCCATTAGCAGACAGGTCTTCTGGCCCATGAGTAGTGTGCGATCGGGAGGGCACAACTGGGAGAGCTACGAGTTCATGCAGATGTACACACACATCTTACAAATACGTGAATAGTACAGCATTTCTTAAATATTGTATTTCCATTTTGACTGCAATAAACCAAGACAGGGGCTGTGATCTGAAGCTGGTTTTGAGCACAAGACAAACTGGAAGATTTGGAAAAATATTCTCTCCTCAATAACTACTTTAGATGATTCCCCCTAAAATAAAGTCTTTCATCACACTTTCTCTGAAACATCTGCTCATCATCCAACATCAGAAGCTTCTAATTGTACAGGGTTGTTCTCAGGCATGAATGCTATCAAGTATGTGGCCTCAGTCAACATTTCAGGGAGACATAAAGGTTAGAAATCCACATGCAGGATGGAATCATTATGGGACATTGTGATTCTTTATCTTAAACTGATATGTTTATCTTTCAGGTCTTATTGATCTACACCCACCTACTGTAGATATTGATTGATTCACCTGACGGAGCTAACATGGGCACTTGCCTGGTAAGAAAGTACAAAGAAATCCCTCATTCTGTCAGGGCTGCTCTCGCACTGCAGAGCTGAGTTCCAAGCTGTAACAAGGACATACACAAGAACACACACACACAGACAAAATGAACGTGCTGCAAGATTTTAAGTGATAGCATACCATGTCTGATTGAAGTGACAAGGAGAGACAGAGTCTTAGTACCAATCTTCCTGAACCAGTTAGCTTCCTCTGTGCGTTGCTCAACAGTCATGTGAGACTGGTGTGAAACTTTCTGCAGAGCTGCAGTGATGACAAACAAAATATTAGTGGGTTATGACGCAAAGCAGATTCTGTAGTTGAGACTTTTCTTCCCAAAATGCAATTTAACCCCTGTTGCACATGTACTCACCCATTTTTAGATATGGCAGCAGGACATCCATATTCACATTTCTACATGGAAAGATGCAAGGTAGTAAATAAACAAATCTGTGTTTTGACTTGATTAAAAGCAGCATCAATCATACTTTATAATCACACTTTATTAGGTGCTTTCCCTTCCCCTCACCTTGACTTGTCACTTGATTTCTCTAATGTGGAGAGCACAAGTCGAACCAAACACCTGCAAAAAGATGAATGGAGAAACTGGTGTTGACCTCCTTTATTTCACCTACTAACTGTATTATACAGAGACACACTTTCAGTGGAGAAGCAAGGGAATATAGGTCAGTGGATCATAGAGGTGTATGGAAAACTAAGAGACTCGCTACAATCTCAGCACATAAGTCATCGCTACTAAATGTTGTCGCTCTATGTGTGAAACTCTACCATCATGTTATGTTTGCACGGCCTCAACACATGAACACGGAACACTTCAAAGTAAATTAAATACAAATTTGTTATCTGAAATTCAATTTTTCTGTTCTCAAAGCAGTCTGCAAGCAAGCTCAGGGCTTATCCAAAAAATGCCTTGTTTTCAGTATGGACAGCAGCATGGAAAGCAAAGGGTAAGGCAAATTAGAAGGAA
Source organism: Gadopsis marmoratus (assembly GCA_036023855.1). Taxonomy (NCBI): domain Eukaryota; kingdom Metazoa; phylum Chordata; class Actinopteri; order Centrarchiformes; family Percichthyidae; genus Gadopsis; species Gadopsis marmoratus. The sequence goes on along the minus strand of JAVQJF010055991.1, from coordinate 112,828 downwards.
GCCAACCTATAACGGAAGAGGCCTCCTTGGTGAAACACATTGATCACTGAAATGTCCGTATGTGTCCATGTCCTTCACAGACATGTCTATTATGCTTTCTGAGGTACTGGGACTTAGATGTGTGAGGTTCTCAAATAAACACATTTTGCTAGCTTCCTACTCTATTGTAGCTTTCATGTCAGATATATTTAATCAGAGTAGATGTGACTTTTTTTCCTGAAGGCAAATTATTTATTTTGGTATTAAACTATTAATTTGTATATTCCAGTTCTCACAGACCTGAGAGCAGTCAGAACTTGAGCTTCATCTTTGGAGTTTTCGCACAAACTCTCCAGTGCCTTTATGGCGGTTTCCTGCTGTTCATTCTGTCACAGGGGAACAAACATCATCATTAATAATACCACCCACCAGTCATACTCATCATAATCATAGAGTATTCTAAAGATAGGATTTCCACACAGTTTAACCATGTTCTAGACCGTACCATCACAAATTGCTAACAGCATGTAGCTGCCCAGTAGTAGCTCGGGAAAGAGAATGTCCACTAAGATGGGTTTTTTTTTGTTTTTTATAACTTAGAACATTGCAAGTGAAATAAACTGTCATGTAACAATAAAAGCTGAACATGAACATTGGTCTACACTTGTATGTTTATGTGCAATAAATGTTCTATCTCCGATGATCACAGCTGATTCTTTTTACCCGACAGTGTGGCGCTTTCCTGGAGAGGTGCAACATTCCATGCCAACATCTGCTATCGTGCTATCCTCCCCAGATTTCAACCCCTTCTGCACAGGCGCCCTCACCAACCAGAGTGCAGTGACAAGGACATCATCCATCATCATTTTCCCACCTATAAACTGAGCATCTGGCCAAGCTGCAGGTACTACCATTGAGGACTAAACTCAGTTTTAAAGCCCTATATGTATGTAATAATACCATAAGGATGGAAATATGACAATATTTCCAGCAGACCAAACAAATTATTTTCACATACTTCCACAAATGTTATGACTGGTGTACAGAACTGAATAATGCGACCTGTGATGAGCCCTACCTCCAAAGCAATCTGAGCAGCCAGACTAAGGAGGTTGGAAGCAGCATTCTCAGATACCAGTAGTCTGTCCTCACTGGCCACAGGACTCTTGGACAGAAGTCCCATCGCATTCACTGCCTCTGCAGCTGGAACACAAAACACAGCATTATCACCACAGAGAATATGCTGAAAATGTGGCTGTGAAAAACAAAATCACCAGTCATACTTTTACTGCATATGTATCACAGATGATTTATTGATACCTTTCTCCACATTGTTCTCCTGCACTGCAATCTTGTAAACACTGAACTGACTGAAAATGCTGTCAGGATCACATCTCTCTGCTTCTTTAATGGCTTCTTTGGCCTGATAAAGTTTTCATAGACATGCAAACATACATCACATGAAGAAGCTGTAAAAAGAAAGTGGCAGGAGCACTTGCCATTGTGGCTGGTGACATACAGACAAACTACTTGGGAAGTTCTGACACTGCAGCTACTGAACACATTTATTTCCATGACTTGCTGTTGTGGCTCAAGTTGTCTTACCTTTTCCAGCTGCTTAAGCTGCAAGAAACAGGAAGCTCTGTTCCTCTGAAGTTTGGCCAAGTTGGGCTCCATTTGACCTGCCTTAAAAAAACTCAGGGAGTAGTTATACCACTGAAGAGCCTCAGAATAGTTCCTGACCTGGGAAGAAAAACAGAACATTAAGTTATCTATTATTTATCCCTGTGTGGAAATTAAACCCAAAAGATTTAGGTGGGCAGCCATAATGCAGGGATCAGGGACCACCACTAGTTCTGAAGCCAGTACCTTGTTCAAAGGCAGTGCAGGAGAATTTCCTGACATGCATGTCTTTGGTTTTTAAGGAAACCATAGCACCCAAAGCAAACATAGAGAAAACATGTACAGTCCACAGAGATAGTTGGGACAACAGCCTTCTTGCTATGAAGCAACAGTGCTGATAACTACACATGTGTATATAAGCTATAAAACATATTGTGAGTGAAGAATAAACATGGCTGTGTTTTGGATACCTCAAAGTGTTTGGACGCTTTATCCCACAGCATGACATGTAGACTTGTGAGGGCCTGTGGAGTCAGCTGTTTTCCTGTATAGTGGCCTGTGTGGGTGTACAAAATGGTAATACTAACACAGAGGAACATTATCTGCATTACTATAAAAGGATCCATGTCATTTTTATTCAAATCAATTCAGAATTATCCTAGAACTGTACTGCAAAAATAAAGTACCAGTGATAATATCCTCTATCTTCTGTTTGCACAACAGCTCCTTGCCTCTCTGCAGCAGTAGCTCAACGTACAAGACAAGAGCAGTTCCCAGGTCAGGGGACGACTCAAAGTGCTGACACACACGTTTCAAATACTCAAATGCCAGCACTTCTCTAGAAAAATCAAAATAGATATTGTTCAGAGTTGAATAGTACATGTCTGCGCATTCCTACAAAGAAAATGTATATATGTGCACATGTAATGTAAAGCTATTTCTGTATCTGATTAGAGATTAAGATTTTACCTGTTTTCAGACATGAGTAGTTTCACTGTGCTCAGACCCACTTCAAGAGAAACATTAGCTTCCAGCGTCTCATTAAGTCCTGAAAACATATTTTTATGATCTCCTATTAAATGTGCATTTAACTTTGCTTAAGTCACCCATAGAAACACATTAAAACTTAGCACAGTACAAGTACGATCTACTGGAACACCTGACCTGACCTGTAATAGCCTAGGGAGTATTTACTGTAGACTGTTGTTCACTGTAGACACACTTGAGCAATTCAATTCAATTAATCATTTTGAGTTTTTAGAAATCCACTTTATTTTGAGTGTCTTCTGAGACTCAAACTACCAACTTTTCTGTCTTGAATCTATTTATCTAACCTCTCAGCCACTGACACCCCGTGGCAGCTGCCTATGTTAATGACGCCCTGTATAAATAATTGAATGAGGTCGGATAATGCCTAACCTGCTCTGATATGATCGTCTGAGGCCCCACATCTCAGAAGTATTCTTATCTGTAAGTACATCCCAGAGGCGCTCATGCATTCCTGTCAAATTGCACAGTGCCATTAGGTACAGAGGATGAGCTGTTTTTTGTAAGTACATGCTTCAAAAAACAAATCATGTCAATTACAATGTAAAAATTATTTGTCTTATTTAACCTTGTTGGCTAAGCTGACAGCATCAAGAGCCTTCTCCTGAAATCTCTGACAGTCCCACTCTAAATAAACAGTGGCAAGGAGCCTCAAAACCTTAGCCTATTGTGAAGGAAATTGATGTCAGTTAAATAATACCATTTTAATTTGTACCCATTGCTTGTACTTAACTTCTTTGACCTTACCTTGACCTTAGATTCAGGGGCATATTTCACATTCATTCTCCCAATGTCATAACTTTGGCTGAAAAAGAAGAACAAACTCAGACTCTTTGCCACTGCATTGTTTCTCAGTACTTTTCTGTAAAACATATTCATTATTCTTACCTCAACCAAAATGCACTGTCCTCAAACTTTCTCAGATTGTAAGTGTCTATTCCAAAGTTGTAGCACATAAGGGAGAGGTACGCAGTCTGCATTGAAGAAAACTAATTCAACATCTCCTATACTAGCAATATGTATTGTAAATGTGAAACAACAACAAGTGATGTTATAGTGATAACAGAGAGCGTTTTTACATCTTTTGGTAGCCGCAGCAGCATGTCTTTACAGCGCTGTATGTAGGCCACAGCCTCATGGTTATTCCCTTGACTTATGGCCTGCAAAGAAGAGACTTGAACTTTCTATTAAATGTCAGCAAACAATATAACATTCCCTATTAGGACAGAATGAGATTCCCCCTCTCATTGTTTCTCAGTTCACATTTTAGCTGTCTCACACTTCACACTGCAAGTCTGTCAGAATAGCACTTCCTCAGCTGCCAAATATCACAAGAACAAATATTCACATTGAAGGTGTTGAACATCACATGTGCCACAGCTCACCGATTCTGCCTGGTTTGAGAGAATTCGAAGCAGTTCCTTCTCTATATCCCCTTTGGATGAAGTGATGTTAGCAGCTCCGTCACCTCTGGACGTTAGTTGGCTATAGAGGGTTTCCAGGCTCTAGGGGTATTGTATGTTGAATAATTTGTAAAGCCACCAAATTTCTGTTTGCTTTCCCAGTTTGAGTGTTTTTACTTCACCTTGACGGCAAGCCTTAAGAGGTTATCTGCCATCTGGGGATTTTTGCAGTCCAGCCAGGTTCTCCCTGTTTTGCTGGCCATCTGTAAAGATTAGACAATGACAAACAGACATTGTTCTCCTGAAATGTTGAGCACTCACAGAGGGTGCCTATGGTATTGCTTACCAGGATTCGCTTGCGGATGATGCCCTCTGTTGGATTCTCAGGCTCACAGCAGTACAGCAGACTGCATGCAACATGACGCACTAAGAGGATGATGGTGAGAACATTTGAATGTGGTGTGACATGACCCCTGCTTGCAATCCCTACATTGTGTCAACATATCATGATATGTCTTAAGTATTTTCAAGTGTCAAGATCATCTGTAAAATTATCATATAAATAAATATTGCATCTAGATTGTACCTTTGGCTTTCTGATTTTTACTTATAAAGCTGCCCACATTCTTAGTAACTGCCCAGTTCCACAGCTGGATGGCACACTCCTCAAGCTGTAATATTAGTAAGAAAAAGAACAATATCTTCTAAATGTTTGTCGTCTTGTTTTGCTTAGGACTGTGGCCTATAGTCAAACTCATTCACACACTTTTATCTACCTGTGGATCTGGGTTTTTTGGGAGATCCTCCAGTATAGAGACTTTAGAGAAGAGTTTCTCTATCATCTCATCATAATCTGCCGGCTGTTTCTGCAGCAGAGTCTCTGTGAGACCTGTGTATGGACAAAAGCAAATCAAGGCCCACTGTCAAGACATTAACAAGAAAACAGCAGACATGTCATTGGCACTGATGTCTGACACAGTATAGCACATACCCCAATATAGTTTTGCCCACTTATCTGACAGCAATCTTAATTTCACCACAAAAGGTCAAATGTGCCAAATCATCAGCCTGTGAGCAACAGTTAGGCTGATTTGTGGATGTGAGTAGGAAAACATTCAACTTTTGTCTTAAAATAAATCAAATGTTCCCCCCCAATTTGTATGGGAATAGCCAGTTTCACTTCCATTGTGTGCCTTTTGGCAATTATAAAAATAATTTTGATATTTGTTGTAGCTTATTTTTGGGTCTAACAAATGTTTTGAAATTACTCATTGATCTGTTACTGCTGCCCATTGATGGTTCGGTTATTCAGTCCAACATCACAAATGCGTCACAAATGTCCAAATCCCAAAGTATTCAGCAATATGAAATAAAGAAAAATTATCAAGTCTTCAAAAGGTTGAGAACTTGTTACCTGAACATTTCGGTATTGTTTGGTATTTTTACTTTATAAATAAGTTCAGCATTTGTTTATTAAAATTCTCATTGACTAGCTAGTATTTGCTCCAAAGACTAATTGTTTCCATCGCGGATTAACATATTTGATTGCGTCCCCATTGGTTCACTTCAGCGTGGCTCAATTTTCAGGTAGGTATGGTGTCAAAGAAGGCTTATTAGAGTTCCATAATGATGTAACTTACAGTACTGCACACTGCTGTATTCCGATATATAACAAAACTCACCTTTATACATGTTGCGTAGCGAAGTAAAGGGAAAATCAGCGGTAACGTTAGCTACATAAACAAGCTAACCGTGCTAATTAGCCTTGGCTAATTGTAGCATTTGAACTCTGTGGTAGCTAGCTATGCTTACCGTATGTTAGCTAGCGAACGGCTAGACCTAGCTAGGTTGGAAGTTAGCTAACTTTAGTACAACTACAAATTGTGACCAAAACCGTCTTTACCCAGTAACGTTACTTGGTATAACAAGTAGTAGATAGCTGGGCCAAATGAACGCGATAGTTACTCACATTTCACAGTTGAAACAAACTGCTCCATGCTTTAGGTTTCACCACTGAAAAATAATTCTTTCAGGTTAGCTCCTCACCACGGCGCGATCATCTTTGATTGACAGCTGCCACTATTACCGCGAGGTTTGTCCAGAAGGGGAAGAGCTTGAAGGTAAACAAAAAATGTTTATGTTACAGTAAGCTAGCTTATGTTATTTTATGGTTAACATAGAATTAAGTGATATTTACACATGTTAACTGCCTATATTGTTACACATTTCTTTTAACTTCCCTTGTGCAGAAGCACGTTTTTACTTGGTAAACAAAGCTGCAGCAAATGACCTTCATTATGGGGGCACTACATTTAGTAGTGCAGACTTCTGTCCATGAGCCTGGCATGAAAATATTATAATACTGTTGTCATGCAATAAAAAGTTTTGTTGATATTGTGGCCTATAAATCTTTTTCTCCCACCAGCATTTACTCCATAAAATGATATTCCTTGCTTCCAAAGTATGAATGGGTTCTGGAGACTGTGGCATGGTTTCCACTCAAGACTGACTACAGTTATTTGATCCACAGGGCAGACAGTCAGACCTCCCTCCACTCCTCTGCTGAAGACAGGCTTTATTTCTACTGGTTCATTTACCACACAAGACTTTGCTGGAAGAGTGCACGCTCTGTGTGTATATCCAGTTAGTCCCCCATAGTGTGTTTTGAACACAGGATTCTAAAAAAACACCCACTTTAAATCCACCCTTCTCAGCTAGTAACTTCCTGCAATTGTTCATCAGGAGGCTTATCAGCTGCCCTCTTAGCCCAACAGGAATGTCTCCTTTACTGAAGAAGACTTAAATGTGAACACATACTAAGAAACAAACCTCATCTCTTCCTTGTGCATTTTGAGAGCCACTATCTTCCTCCTCAAATGATTAAGCCTATAGCATATCGTCTTTTCCAATGTAAAGACTTGATAGCCCATGTCTTGTAGCCATTTTCTTGAGACCATTACTATTTGAGAGTCAATGTGAGAAGGATGAATTTATTGTTACTTCACCATTAGACTGTAACAGTGAGTGTCCACAGACGCATTCAGGTATAGAAACAAAGTAACCCAACAACCTAAAGGCTATAATGTTTCCTTTTTTTGGAATAAACCATGCAGAGGAGGGCTAAGTTGTCGTGCACGCTCTTTCTTGCCTCCCAAATGGACAGTAATTTGTGATTTCCCTGAGTCATTCTATAAAAAACAAAACTGAACCAAAACACTAGGAAATCTTTGAATTCTTGAGCTGTGATTTCATGGTCTCAGAATCCCACAACGGATGTTACAAATTGTTTCCCATGTTCACATCTACAGGGATGGGAGAGAGGTGCTCATCCCATATTTCATCACCCCTGCTGCGTCGCACCCAGTGCACACCACCAGTCAAGATCCAGTTCCCAAGGTGGCGGCTGTTCAGTCCTGATGTTGGCGGAGAGGTGAGGCCAGGATGTTCTTATTTTACAATGCCTGCCACCATGACCTGCAGCAGCAGAGTAATTGTTGTGGTGATAAAAGAAAACAGTCTGCAGCACATCCACACGCTGCAGGGTCCTGCAGGACAAAAGATGATTATTTACATTGATATAAAAAGCAGTGTATCCTGTTCCTGGAGTTAAAAATAAATCTGGCAAATATTTATCTTAAACACTTTGGCAGATAGATCCTATCTGATATCACAGGGATTGTTTGTTTTTTTCCCTTTTCCTCCTGAGACTAGATTACTGCTATTTACCTTTATCCTCAGTTGATTTTATCAAAGGCAGGGTTACACACAAAGGCCAGTTTAATGGTCTACTTTATAATATATCTTCAAACTGTCATTTAGTCGTACTCTGACCACTGATCAGTAATGTGTATTGATGGTAATCAAACCTGTCTTTATACCAGTACTTTTTATCAGTTGCTTTTAGAGTGGAGCTTTCCACTAGAAATAACTCGTAATTCCTACATCATGTGTTGCAGGGTTGTCATAGATATGAATGCTCATTATTTGAAGTGATCATGAAGTGATCTCCTCCTCGGTAGCCTGAAGGAAGTAGTTTGTCGTCGTCGTCGTCCCCCCCCCCAAATGACGCTGCGTCCTTCCTCTGCGTCTCCATAAAACGTGCCTCACGCATGGACTGTAAGTGTTGCACAGAGGAGGCGAGAGGGAGGAGAAGTTGTCCAAGGCGCGCATGAAAGGCAGGAGCTGATTGATCCCGCTTTTGTGGGCGACACCAGACGCCAGTCACACTCAGCTTTTAGTTTTCACAGTACATTACATATGTTTAGTTGTTCCTGAGCACCTGCCCCGAGGATACAGCGGTACATCCGTGTCCTCGTTGCGGGATCGGGAGTTGGACCTCCCCTGCGAAACGCGTCATGGGATACGGGAGAATCACTGCCGCTTCTTGCATGCACACCTGAGGGCCCTTTGTGGATTTACAGCACGGGTTTTTAAAAGTAAAACAAGACTCTTTGATGTAATCGCCTCTAGAAGAGACTTTTGTCAGTCACCCGGAATTGTAAGCCTCTGCCAGGGACTATATTACTTTATTTCTAACACACGGTTTGGATTTCGGCGAAGAGTTGGCAGGATGGTCTCATCCGACTGCTTCAAATTGGCCGTTTTCATCTTGTGTTGTTCACCACTCACAAATGGTAAGAAGTCATTCACGCTTATACAGTTCCGTTATTTAGGCGCAGTAGAGTTATTTTTTTTTTTATGCATGAAAGCAGAATTATATCATGGCACAGTTTGACTGTTTGATACTGTTTCAATGAATATCGTTTTTACAGACATCTGACATTATGGAGTTATTAGAGAGAGAAGTACAGAGAGTAGCTTCTTTTCATTCGTCTTAATAATAATAATAAGGATATTAATCTTATTTTCTACGTTTAATTGACCTACACCCATGAGTTGAATTATTTGGCCAGTTTTTATTTACCCTTAACGTTTGTGGGACCTTATATAAATTGTATTATGGATATGACTTTTTCAATTTGCATGCAATTTGCAATTGAAAAACAGTTTAAGGCTGTTATTGGACCTGCAGATCTCTCACGAGCCGCTAGAGGTCGTTTTGCCCCGTTGTACTTAGTTGATTATAAACAAGTTAATAAAATGTGTTACTCTGACAGATCATTTTAACAGATAGGTAGATTTTATAGTTATATATATATACGACTTGATTCGATTTGGATTTTTTTTCTTAAATATTCTGAAGATATTGCACATCAGCCTTTTGTAATATATTATGAAAAACGTTTAGTCCAGCTATTGTTATCGGTGGGTGAACAGGATTAAACATTTTGGGAAGAGAACGCATGTTTTTCTTCTGGCAGTACAAACAGCTTCATTGTCTCAGTGTCACTCCACAAAAACAAAACAGTATAAAAGGTGGATGTTCCTCCACCTTCAGCCAGGTCTAGTGTGCCACTGAGATACACAGTAAGCCTTCCTCACCATTTTCAAAATAAACAGCCCATCCAAACAAAGGAAATATTGTTCATGTGCACCCCCTCCCTCTCCCCCCACCACACACACACACACACACACACACACTCGAACACACTTGGAGCCGATGAAACTTTGTCTACGATGTTTTTAAGTAGATTTCCTTCACTGTCCACACACAAAGCGTGGGAAAGACACAAGGAGGAAGCGGACGTTGGGGCAAGAGGCAGCCTGGAATTGTTCTGGCTAGTAAAGGTCACGGAAATGTGACACGCTACCTGAGCAACGATTTCTTCCCGGAGCTCCTTGTGCTCATATTGAGCTATGTCAGCCTCCATCCACAAGACAATGGCAGGGAGGAAAGGAGGGTATTGTTTCTGCATAGAAGCCACTGACTGGTAGAGCCATTAGTTATTGATGGTGCATCAAGTTCTTGCTATTTATGATGAGAGCCGTACAGAAAAGCTGTATCTAAAAGACCTATTTGGTAATTTGTGAATACTTAACTTGCTTCTTCTTCTTCTTAAAACATAAGCACAGGTCAAGTGTGTTACTTCGAGACCTGTTGACTGAAGGAGAGAAAATTTTTGTGGCTCTCTGCGAGATGATGCATGCATTTCAGATTTATTTCAGTAGGTCTGTGTAATGGTTAATATGACTAAGCCTTCTGCACATCACTTGGGGTGTGATGCAGGCAGTAATACTGAGTCAGTGCTCTATGTTTGTGAATTTCATAGATTTCATGCTACGCCAAGGCAGTTTTCTAAAATTTGTCCTAAAATTATGAAACAAAAACCCAAGGAACAAGTTCTGTGTGTGGATTTACATTGTTTTAGTCAGTGGTGTTTTTAGGGCACAGACCAAATTTTGGAAAAATAAGTGAAGCAAAAAGTGATGATTGAAACATATACTGATTTAATTTGAACTTGTTGTTTTTTGTCATAAAATTCCCATTTCTTTACCCATCATGGTCGCAGTTCTTCTCTGCTAGTCTAGCTGTATCAGTCAAACATCTCTTTTTCTTCACTGAGGACAGCGTTGGTGTTTGAAGCCGTGGTTTTTGTAGAGTGAGTTGATGTTGTGTCTTATTTGTTTTGGTGTCATATTTTCTTTCCTGCTGAGACACTTGGGATGGAGTGGAAAATGGGAGTGATGAGAGGTCAGCCAAGTGCAGTGGGGGCTCATTGCTCACTGGCGGTACATCTGGGTCTGTGCAGGCAACACAAGGAAAACGCACACACACACACACATACTCACCTGGATTGAGAGACTTACCAACAGAGCAGAAAAAGTAATTCCCTTACACAGGGATATTTAACGTAACACATTGCTTTGTTTAGCTGTTCTTATAGGATGATTGCAGTATCTGGCCCATACTAGATCTATCCACCCTGAGCCAGCAATATGTTTTCTTTTAATCCTGCATGCGATTTCAATTTCAAGGAGCTTCTGTTTGCCTACCAGTCTTAATCATACGTTATGGAACAGGAATCCTCAGGGTTTACCTTTTTATACTCTCGTGCAGATGATTCCTATTTATTGGCTCTACGCAACTTTTTATAACCTAGAATGACCACCCATCATGGCCAGATGTTCCTTTATTTTGCTTTTTTAAGAGGAGTCTGGGGCATTTTGCCTCCAAATCTCCAAAGGCTAATTCACGGCTAATAAAAAAGGCACTTTCCCTAACTGTTGTCTTAACCTTGCAGTTGGCAAAGTGGATGGGTTTCAGAATGGCTGTGTGTGAGAGAATACTCCAGGACACACACACCATGGAACACAGCTAGAGCAGTGGTGGTAGATACTCCTAATTTTTGCAGGGGGTCCTGTCCCAAGTCTTGTCAAAGTTTCAACTTTGTGTTGTAATTCCAACACCCGAGTGTTGAGTCTTTTTGTGAATTTGTTTCTTTGTTTGTCTTGAAAATCTCAACCTAAAGGCAACTTACCATGAATTGTCAGTGGCACAGATCCCTTTTTGTAGCAGGATGGTGTAGCTGCACTGCCACACAGTGAAGCAATGACACAATGAGAAGGTGTAAATCTTTAACTTGCTGAACATGGATATAAATCTAAGTTTACTTTTCAGTCCAGGTCCTTAACAGGTAGAGTGGTAGCATATCCCCATTTGAAATAAGAACTTTAAACTAATCATTGAGAGACATTAAACGCGTTTCTTATTATTAGACAATCAACAGGCTAAACAGATTGCATGACATCACTTTAGCTCAGCTCACTTGCTGCTGCCGATTGGCGGCGGCTGTTTTGGTTCCTGTCGCCATGGTCACATTGCTCCGAAGATGACTTACCAAGAGTGACGCTGCACTCTTTTGTAAGACAGTAATTCACTCTCCACCCTTTCTATGTCTTTTGTTGTTTAAGAATCACAAGAAATAAAGTGGCAAAGTTAAACAAGGGAATCATCAAGCGGTATTGTTACTTTTGCCTTGAAAAGAAAAGAGAAAAATTTTCTTTCCCTGATTCTCACGATAGTTATTTCACGACGGGATGGGAAGTACTGGGGAGATCAAGTGTACTCTCTGCAAAAGAGAAGGGAATTCCGCACATTATTCCCTGCACTTGAAGGGTTGTGGCTTCTGTTTAATTCAGTGACAGTACAGTGATCTGATACAGTAATAGTGGTTTTTAGTACACAATGTCAAGCATAAGCTACTGGCAGCATGCTGTAACAGCACGGCTTCTGACACCCTGCCAACAGTTACGCCAACTCTTGATGTTCTTTCATCCCACATTTTGTCTCAGCTTCTTTATTGTTGTTCTCATAATACTCGTCTCTGTAAATGTTACAGTATCCTCAACCTTCAGTTCTATAAAGTTGTTATAAAATGGTAACTCTGTGCAGTTATTGGACTAAAGTACCAAAACAGATGGCTGCAAGTCAGTCCAGAATTATTAGAAATTAATACAAATTAGAAGTATAATAATACTGTAATAACTAACAAAAGCATTCTCATCGTAGTGAAAATCAAATCCATGCTATTTTTCTTATAAAATAAAAAGAAATAATTTTTCCTCACTCTATATCCTTAAAAAGACATTTGATGTAAGGTAACCAATGATCGTAGTCTAGGATCAACCTTTTTGGTTACATTGCTGAACCTCTGGCTTAAATTAATTGGAAAACTCTCAGTTGTTGTCATTTGGCTGTTCTTTCAGACTAAACATTTAAATAGCATTTTCTGGGCCACAAACATTTCAGAATAGTGTATAGTAGATCCTGGACCTACCACAAATATTTTCCAAATGCTGTGTCCTGTGCCACTTCCCTTCATGAATGCCAAGTGAGGACAAGGACATACAAATGTGATCCTGGTCTAATCTTAGCTAACTTGGCCCGCTGTCAATAATCAGTTTGATGCTGTGTGACTCAAGACCCCATCATCAGTTCACTGAAAAACGGAACCAGAAGTCACTCAGCCGCCCTCTCTATCTCCCCCCTCACTGTGTTTGTTCCATGCCTGTCCTCTTCTTAATGGCTCCTAATGAGAACCAGCTTCAGGGCTCTTTGAACCAACACAATAAGCACGGTTTCTGGCATTTTTCAGGCGCTCCACTGGAGGAATGCAGCACTCCGTTGTTATGGGGGGGGGTTATGGGTATCGGGACACTTGCTGAGGTCAGAGTTGGGCAGGCAGTGGGGCAGGTGGGAGTTTTAAGGGTGTGGGTGTAGAGTGACAACCGCGGGATGCTTTTTTTTCTTTTAGTGGACTGCTGTGGCCCCTGCTGATTCATCCATCTGTGGTGCGTTATTGAGGAGAATAGGGGAAAATTGTCCAATTTTAAGAGATGAGCTTCCTGCCAGTGCAATTCAAGGTCAGGGTGACGTGTTTGGTTGCTGTTATTTGTGTTATGTGTGCAAGCTGATGCCAGCATTCATGCATGTGTTGCGTTTGTATCAATACATAAGTCAAAACATTAACATGTTGAACATGTCAAGAATTAATCTTGCAGACAGCACATGATATGTTCTACTTTTTAGTTTGTATCTAATGTCCCAGGTCCCTGTTTGATTCATTGTTTGCTAAGTTCTCATTTCTAGCAAAACATTCTTGAGGACATTTGTGTGACAGCTAAGGAGAAATCAACAACAGATAGTAATTAACTTGTGGATAGTAGATTCTGTGATTTTATTTTTTTATTAAGGTAAGGAACCTTTATTTTTATTAATCTAATATGCAGCTGTAAGCACGTGGTATCGCAACATGAAAGAGTATGAGCCACATCCCTTCCCCTCTGCATAACCTTGGACAATAAAACAATGATGTTCTAATATTTTGTGAGGAAGTCGATATTGAGTGCCACTGCCAACACTGGCGCCGCCAGCTCATTCTTAGCACAACAGCTGTTCTGAATAATAGACAAATACTACTAAAGTGTGTGTGTGTGTGTTTCTGTATGTGTGTTTGCATTTGTAAATGCAGGTGTACTTGCAGGTGTGTGTGTGGGTGGTCCATATGCATGTGTGTCTCCAGCATGTGTCAGCCTGGCAGAAAGCTGTTTCCCTGAAGACTGTCACATGTGGAGGGGGGACTTAATAGATGTGTTTTCTGACCACAGTGACAAGCTGCTCAGGGATCTCAGTGAAAAGAAGGAAATCACCTATATGGGACTCTGACACCTCCTGGACAGCAGGGAGAATCACAGTGTTTCCTATGTTGTTCACCGTTAGAGGGACCTCTCAACAGATACAGCTGGCTGTACACCAAGAGGAGGCCACCTTTGAATCAAACATGTCGACCTCGTATTTTCCCCTCGTGATAATGTAACAATAGCATTTAGAGTACAAGGTCACTGGTAAATGAAAAAAATACTTGTTCCTAAAAGAGAGGAAGGGAGCGCCCACTGGAGAAGGTTGAGCAGTTGATTTAGGGGAAATTCATGCACTCATCAGGGTCTGTCTCGGCTCTCTGTGATTCTGGCTAATTTGACCTTTCTGGCACAGCTGCTCCCCATATCGTCCCCATACTCCCTCTATTCCACCTTCTCTCTCTTTCTCTCTCTCTCTCTTTCTTTCTTTCTTTCTTTCTGCTCATCCCAGACCACCATTCATTCAACAACCTGCCCTCCCAGCACCGGAAACACCCCCAATGCTCTCACAGCGGAGAATCACTTACATGAGAGGCAGGAGCACATCAGCACAAAGTGAACCCACATGCGTTGAAGTGATTCATGGGAATTTTCCTGCAGTGTTTTCCGTTCAGTTGTTTAGTGTGATAGTGACTGACAAACACCATTAATGAGATGCTGTCAATGTGCATGTTTGTTGGCCTTTCTAAGGGCTCTACGTGTGTGTGTGTGTGTGTGTGTGTGTGTGTGTGTGTGTGTGTGTGTGTGTGTGTTCAACAGGACATTTGGAGAAAGAGCACTCGCCGAAGATTCTGCCCTCTGACAATCCCCTCGTTCTTCATAAGGATGACACGTTAAACCTCATATGCAGGTATGCAACACACATATTTATGTCAACACCAAATGAACCAAAGCAACATTTTAATAAAATCATTGTTATATGTAACATTTAGCCAATAGTTGAATGTATGTTAGTACATTTATTCAAGTACAAATTTCACATACTTGCGCTTTTCTTGAGTATTTCCATTTCCTGCCACTATACTCGTACTCCACTACATTTCAGAGGGAAATATTGTACTTTTTACTCTACTACATTTATCTGACAGCTATCTAGTCACTTAACGAGTTAATATTTTACATATGATTATGATACAAAATATGATGCATTGTTACAGAGTAAATTGAGAATAAAAAATTTAAATCGGCCCCACTTTAACCAGGTACAACATTAAAATGCTCCTTACATGTTAATAGATCAGTAACAAACAAAAAAGCCAATAATATAATATATAATAATGTAACGCTCACAAGGGTCATTTTTCTGCATTGAGTACTCAAAGTACATTTTCCTAAAAGTACTTTAACTTAGGTTCATTTTCAGTAAAGGAGTTTTACTTGTAATTGAGTATTTCTACTTGTATTGATACTTTTGCTTAAGTAAAGGCTTTGAATACTTATGTCACCACTGCATCTAGCTGTTGATGAACACGTAAATTCCTGAATAGTGTGACAAAGGTAAGTATCTTATTACAGAGGAATTCCTAAACTTATTTTTTTGCAGTAAAACGTGTTTATGGCTCTAATATTTCTTGCCCTTTATTGGTCAGATATCAGAGGTCAGTCAGGAGGAGATTTCTATCTGTTTCTTTACCTCACTGCAGCCATAATGTTAAAACTCTGATCTCATTACATGACAGAAAGGCCAGATGGAAATTAAAAAGGACACTTGCTGGTTACAGAAGAGCTGCGACAATTTTTGACAGGAACCAGTGGTGGTGGTCCATATTTATCAGTCTGTTGCAATTTCCTTCAGGGATGGTGGGACCCAAGTGTGCTGCATTCACATTTGTTAAGAATTTAGAGAGTGTACCATCATTTTGTAGGCCCGCAAGGAATGCTCAGGAACTCGTGTCTATCTAATGTAATTCTTCCCTACAAGGCCATATGCTAAGACGCCTGACCCATACAGTACTGTCTTGTTTTCTGTCACTGGATGAGAGCTGGAGGTTGCTTGACCCAGATTTCTGCAGGCACAGGCAGTGGTATGCAAGACATGTTTGATGTTCCTTTGGGATCTCTTTAATGAGCGTTTCAAAATGGATGCTGTGTGGAAAGAATGTGTTAGCTGAGCACATCAGTTAAGAAAAACATGTTCCCATGTGAAAGTTCAAGTTATTGGATGACTCAAGATGAACTCAAAGTAAACTTAAAATGAACATCAACACAAACAGTCCCGAGGGGAGAAGCAGCCGCTGCCATCCTAAACTAGAAAGCTTGTGAGTTCATTGCCAGATGTGACACTTTTCCTCAAAATAGATCTATGTTTTGGAGGTTTTGGTGAACAGAATAGTAATGTAACATTGCAATAATGCGATGTGTCAAATCCAAAAGAAAAACGTATTTAATAGTACTTAGTGTTCACAAAATAGTGTGGAAAGACCTTTTCTTTTACACAAAATACCCTCAGTAATCAGACCTTAAGCCGACTAAGCAGTATTGTCTTTGGGTTCATCTAATACAGTCCCTGTCTGTCTCCTGTCAGAGGCCATGGCCCCCTCAACTGGACTCTTGGTGATCCCCATCGATCGATCTCATCAGAGGGGTTGAAGGTGGAGCAGTGCGATTCCAGACATCACTCTCACTCACACTGCAGCAAACTGACAGTCACACGCTTGAGTTTCAGTGACACAGGAAGGTACAGCTGTAAATACTCCAAAGATGGTTCAGACTACATCAACTCCACCTATGTCTATGTCAAAGGTGAGACCAGCAAAGCATTCTGACTTTGTACAGTCATTGAAGTACAGTGAGAATAAGAGAGCAGAAACCTGTGCAGTCTCTGTTAGATTTGTTTATGACATTATCCCCAGTCTACAATCTTAAGTAATTCAGCACTCCAGCATGAGAAAAACTGTATGCAATGTTGTTTAGAAATACAAAGAACTGGTCTATAAATTAAAATACAGATAAGAGTTCTTTCTTTTCGAATTGAGTTGTTTTTCTTCGATCCAGGATTTAACTGTTTGTTTTTGTGAACGTCACGGAAGACTTCTGAAAGGTTTTCACAGGGTGATTGTCAACTGCTGATGCCAGTAAGATACAAAATCTGGATAGCTTCCACTTTAGCAAGAAAAAAATATGGAATTAGTCAGTAGAAAAAGTGAAAGAAAAAAGTTGAAAAACAAGGAACAAAGTCTCAAAGTGAGAAAGGGGAAAAAAGGAAGTAAAGAAAGAAATAAGATATAAATTATGCAAATGTATGATTTATATGTGACTGCAGTTATTCCATACAGGCAAGGGAGCCGACTAATCTAAATGCATTCAGACTCAAGTGACACAGATATCCCTCTCAGAGAGAGAGACAGAGAGAGGAAGTGGTTTCTTTGGTAATATGGTTTCTTGTGGAGGTGGAAGGGTGACCATGATTGCACGGGAAGCCCTGGTCATTGACTGTGGTTTCCTGCTGCAGCTACTGTTTTCCTAAGTCACCCCTAAAGCGTCACATGGCACCAGTTACAGTGCCATTCAAATCGAGATTGTGCTAGGTAGTATAAGCAAAGCAGTCAGCCTCAGCCCATTTTACCTATGTGTGTATGTTTTTTAGACAGCAAAACAGTTGGTATAAAGACATTATATACAGATTAAATCATGTATTATTGGTCTAAGGGATATGAAATTGTTGTAGACAATGCAGACTAAACTAAATGCTGGATGCACTTTGTTTGTTCTCCTGTTGCTCTGTGAATTTTTTTTGTCCCTCAGATCCCGAGCAACCATTTGTGAAGCCCCATCGTTCGCAATCTTACGTCCTGGACATCTACAGGAATGATACCAGCCTCGTCCTCCCCTGCCGGACGACCTCTCCTGATACACTTGTAAAACTGAGAGGGGTAAGGCCTCACAAAGACAATCATCCCATACCTTCTGCTCGTGTCATGCACTTGTGGGTTAAGTTGTTTTATTGTATTGTATGTAGTATATATTATAGTAATACACTGTATTACTATAACTACTAAGACTACTAAGGTCTATGTTCCATTGACCTTGCTGTACATGATCTTTGAAGAAAAGAAAAACATACAGTACATCATCTGAGAAAGCAAGATTGCTATTAATACCACAACAGGTATCCTTACTTATCGTCAATGCTTACGGTGTCTCACTGGTTCTCACAAACTTTGTGTGGTAAATCAGTCTAGCACACAGAGAAACGGACCATCGACAGTGGCTTGTCTTAGGAAAGCTCAGCGGCAGCGAAGGGAGTCATCCTGTCTGCTTCCTGTAAGAGCAGGAAGGTGCTCCAAGAATGTTTTTCTCAGAATAGACTCTCACATTAAATTTAGTCCCCCTTCTCTTACAAACATCAGGAAATGTAATAGAAAAATAGTACAGTCACAGGAAACAACAGGTAACTTATCATGAGGATTGTAACATATGACGCTAGAATGCAGCAGAACTCCCTCAGAGATGTGGTTTGCACAATGCTTGCGTTGCCATGCCAACCACAAAGGTGTGTGCTTTTGTCATATTGTTTTGTCATTGATATACAACCATGTGACACAGTGCCTTCTGTGGACAAACACATCTGATGGCACAGATAGTGGTTGTGTGACCTTCCTGCTATTGGTAAATCTATGGCACCCTTCCTGCTCCATTTCCTTCCTTCCCTTCCCTTGCCTCCTCTCCCAGCCCAACGTCTGGAATGAGAACAAACAGGAGGAGGCTAGTACATCCTTTTCAGTGTCTGCAGTGATTTTTGCTCCATCACATAAGCGATTGCAGAGGTTACACTCCACAGAACAATAAAAACTCATTAGACCTTCACTCTAACAGATGCCTAACAGATGCCTGACCCCAGCTGAGCCCAGTAGAGCATGAGTTCCATGTTAAATGAAGTTGAGTTCATTTCACTTCAGTTTGTCCGGCTCAGTGATCTTTAATTAACACCACAAGTGTGACCAAATATCTATGGCATAACTTACCTGCTCTACTATCTTGATTGCAGATGCCACCTTTGTCAGAGAAGATTGTTAATGAAACAGTATGGAATCCAGAGGTGGGATTCAAGATTCCCTACGGCCCCTACACTGTGTATAGTATGCTCATCTGTTACACCATGGTCAACGGGCATGAGTTCCAGTCAATGTACATCCCTGCAAGACAGAGTGAGTCTGTGGACAAGTCTGCTCATTGAAAAGAACTGCAAAGGCCTCCGTTGATTTCTCTTTTTGTTCAGCATTTCACGGTCTCCATATATTCTCCATTTTACAGCTCTTGTTCTTAAAAATGTGAAGATCACCCCAGAGCGTGTGAGAGTGTTGGTTGGAGACACCCTCATCCTCAACTGTACTGGTGAGACCACCTATAATGGAAGAATCAACTTCACATGGGATTTTACAAGGAAGAAAGTAAGTTAAGGATTTACTGTTGACACTGTGTAAAAGCGACCCTCACAAGTTGTAGCAGTAGAGATTATGACCAATTCTCTGTATTAAGGAAACTGGACATTACATGAACAAGACCAAAGACAACCCTGCTAAGGTTGTGGTGATGAGCAAGGCTTTATTCTTGCCAAATGTCACCATGGAGGACAAGGGGGTGTACCGCTGCAAAGCTGAGGTTGACCCCACAAAACACAAGAATGCCTCAGCAAAAGTCATTGTCT
This sequence comes from Gadopsis marmoratus, assembly GCA_036023855.1. Lineage (NCBI taxonomy): Eukaryota > Metazoa > Chordata > Actinopteri > Centrarchiformes > Percichthyidae > Gadopsis > Gadopsis marmoratus. The sequence continues at coordinate 93,091 of JAVQJF010055991.1, read as the reverse complement.
ATGGTGAGTATGCTGTGGATGGATTAATAGTCAGGTAACTAATTCAAAGATGGACTTCCTTCAGCTAAATGTTATTAAAAGTATAGAAATACAACTGAATGATCACACAGAGAACACATTTTAACATCTAAATCATTGTGTCACTATGGTAATAAATTAACAATATGATGATTACTTTTATGGCATGGATTCCAATATCTGTCATTAATCTTTTGTTCCAGAGCATCCATTCCTCAATGTCTCCTATAGGCATGAGTGGTCTAGTACGGTGAAAGAAGGTAAAAAGAAACTTGTGTTTGAGCCCAAGGTCAACGCTCTGCCACCAGCAGTCGTGTTAGCATGGTAAGTAATGATTTACAGTCACAATAAAAACTACAGATTATGTTTTGAGCGTAGGAGCTCCTGCATAATATGCTGTGGAAAACCCTGAATTATTGCTTTGCAAATCAACTTTCCATTCACTTCTTTTCATTGATTATTATTCTTTATCCATGGTTAAAAAACCTTGCCATGCTTACATTTTTAGGTATAAGGATGGGGTCCCTATCAAGAAGAATTCCACCTGTTACAAGATGTCTGGTTTCAGCTTGATTATCACTGACGTGCAGCAGAATCATGCTGGGGTCTTCACCATAAGCCTGGGCAATCAAGTGAAGGGATTGTACAGGAATATGAGCTACACTCTGGTAGTCGAGGGTAAGCTGTCGCCGTGAACCTGATAATGAATGCTGATCCTAAGGAAATGACTTGGCTGTGAACTGAGGCTGCCTCAGCACTGTAGCTGCTTTCAGTACAGTTCACTGGACGGCAGGTAGCAGCTCTAGTATGAAAGGAATTTGGGGGCTTGTTGATTCCAGGGCTGGATTGACGTAGCAGGGGCAGCTGTTGTTGATTATTGGGGCTCTTTTGAAGGGGCTTGGCGCAGTGTGTATATGGCCTGAGCTCTATTCTGCACACAGTCTCCAGCCGCTCTAGACCCCCCTCCCCCCAGTCCCCAGCATTTATTTGCATCCTCACCATGTGTATATACAGTGCAGCTCATATAAACAGTATGTGTACAGCTTGAGGAGAACAAGGACTGAGCATGTAATTCATTGTTGTGATGACTGATAACTTGACACTAGAGGTTATAAATGTTTTAACATATTAGGTGGAAACTTGGATGACGTTTGCTTCCTATAGAGAACAGAGAAGTGTATGTCAGTTACCTCAAGCCTACCCTGGGGGGTTGCTGAGCTATTTTCATTGCATTCTTTAAAAATTTTCTAGGATTCCCAATTGTGTGCCAAAAAATTGGAAACAAAAATCAGCCCCCTTCTGGCTTGTATAAGCTTTATTTATGGCCCTTGACTGTCCCGCATCAAAAAAATTTAATTTATTGAAATGGCAAAAAAATACACACAAACAAAGTGAAGAGAGATTACTGGTATCAATTACGGAACTATTTTAAACTTTGTCAGTTGTTTAGCGCTGTCACACGACTCCAGATTTTTTGTGTGTGTGTGTGTGTGAGAGAGAGACAGAGGTCTTGTGGTTTGCCAAGCTAGTATGTCGCTGTGTGTAACTTCACTATTTCACCTCATCAAAATGGAGAGAATGGCTAAGTGATGTGTGCTGCCTCCTGAGGTGGCACAAGGCTTTTTGTCTGTTGTTGATTGCAATACGCATGGTTGATTCACTGACCTGGGCATGGGCCACACTGGGGTCATTCTTTGACCTACATCCCTGGGCTAGCCAATCATCCTGCCATTCTTCTCCAACACAGTGTCTAACGGACAACTGGTGTCAATGGCACCTATTTCATGGCTGTCCATCACAACTGTCACCCCCTCATTATAAAGACATTATGAGATTACACAGTGGGCTGGGCCAGGTTGAGATGGTGGATGATTGATCTAACCTATTGTCTTTCTGTCCTTATCTCTCTCTCTCTCCCTCCCTGTACTTGTGTGTGTTTATGTGAACTTCTCTCTCACAGTGAAGCCAACTATTTCAGGGGCAGATGTTGCCTCTGTGGATGTGCAGCCCTACATGTTTGGCAAGCAGCATCAGCTAACCTGCACTGCTAACGGGTTGCCCTTGCCAACCACCACTTGGCTCTGGCAAACGTGTCACTCAGACCCGACACTTAAAGAGTGAGTCACCATCCCGCTATGTTCTAAGCATCAAAATGTTAAAACTAGATTTGCTGCATTCATGGTCTGTTTAACTTCTTCCAATCTTGAAGAATTAGAAACATATCAAATGGCATGTTTTCCTGATTTTAAGCACAAATGTAATCAGTCATGAATAGTATACCAACATAATCTGATTCAATCAAATCAAGCCACCAGCTACCATGTAGTGGTCCTGCATTGATGGTGGCGTTTCACTCAGTTACTGTTGTGTACTGTATGTTCAGATTTAGCAGCCAGTTTACAGGAGATTAAAAGGTTTTTTCAGGTTACTCTTAAGACCTGGAGTTTCCTTTTATCCAGAAAACCAGTTTGTGTATTTATTATCTGTCAGGCTCAACAAAAAATGGTAAATCATGCAAGTGTCTCTACTTCTGTAAATATAAAGTCAGGTACTGCCGCAGTACTGGAGACGTAAAGGTAGATGAATGTAGGGTCCAGAACCACCAGTTCAGCCCGGGGACCCCACTATAAAACAGACCTACATTGACTGAATTGAGTCTACCCCAGAAAATGACACATTAATCAAAGAAACGCAGCCCTCGAGAACTACCCTTTCGTTTGTGGTCATTGGCAGTGTAGGCTGAAGGGGAAACACGGGGGAGATATATTAATCTCAGGTTTCTGAGCTGTTACAGAGCCAAACAGAACTGAATTGTATGAGTGACTGTGCAGAAATACCGGCCTGGTAGTGAACCCACGAACAAGATGAACATGCCCTGAGATCCTGGCTCGTCAATGACAGCAGGAGACCCGCGAGTCGACAGATCAAGAAAACAATGGACCATTACCGTTGGGTTATCAGGCCCTAACGCCATTAACAAAAACAACATTGTGGACCACTGCATAAGAAAGAGACTATGTTACATGCCCAGCCACCAGTGCCTCCATTATTTTATGTATTCAGTTATTTCAAAAATCCACATATACTTGCCAGATTTATGATAAATAATAGCAGAGCATTAGTTGGGACAAAGCAACTGTTTCTCTACGCCTAAAGATAATCAGGGCTGGCACTAGGAACAGTGGCTGGGCCGTGGCAAGCAGTTAATGAGACAGAGCAACAGCTATAGCCTGGTGGGAAGCCAATTGTGCAAAATGTTTGTTTTATACAGCCCTGACCCTGTAAAGTACCTGTCACTGTAAATCCAACATGTAGCCCTTCAAGATCATATCTCATCGAAATCTTTGGGAGCTTGGCGAGGAGTGTGGGGAGGGTTTAGCGGTGAGTGACGCTTGCAATGTTGAATGTGCATGATGATAGAGTAGGGGCCAGAAATATGGGGGTGTCTTTATCACCAGGTTGAGAAGTTATCAGCTGTTCTTTGTTGACCGCCAAGGTCTTAGGGTCAGCCTTATCTCCTCTGGCCAGAATGTGTGTGTGTGTGTGGGGGGGGTCCTGTACGAGGGGACGCAGAGCACAGCCCTTCCTGTTGCTGTTTCCTTCTCTGCCTCTCCTCTCATCAGGCTGATTGTTCCCCACCACGGGCGGTGAAGGGTTTGGGGGTGGGGGTCAAATCAAGGCTTTCTTCATGTTTTATAACCCAGACAGGCTGGTCTAGACCTGGACTCTACCCAGAGCATTCCCAGTGGTCTTTTAAAATACCCACAGCTTTTCAGAATGAGGGCTTTTACAATAGAATAGCAAGCTGTACTTTATAATCATGTGATCTGGGCAGGGTGTGTTTTTAACGGTTTACAATTTAATCAACATGAAAGTCTGCTTTGTTTCTTCTGTGTTGTATTGTTTAAGGTCTAACATATGTACGTCTGTCGTCACACATACTGACAGTACGACTAGGTGGTCAGTTTTATTGCATTTTCTTTGTCCTGCAGTTGCACGGCTTACACCAAGCCAATCCCAGTCAACATTGATGACAGGGGAAATTACTCCCACAACTGGATTAAGAGCATAAATGTCAAGCCTGAACTGGTTAAAGGAAAAAACAAGGTATGTGGTTTAACTTGGTATGTGTGCTGTTTCCACATGTTTTTTAAACAAAGGATGCACTAAACTGTTCACCCTGAAATGTGGTTGACAAATAGCAGTGACCACCACCTCAACAGTATTTATATGAGTTTTGGATCAAGAAGATGTCTAGAGATCCCTCGAATAGCCAATAGCTACATCAGATTCTAGTCAAACTCTCCGATAACTGGGGCTAGAAAGTTAGATTCAACATCTGAAATCCATAAATCCTCAGTTTTTTTGCTATTGACAGTGATGAAGTACTTCTCTTCACGGAAAATGATTAATTTAGTCTGAATTAGTTTGGATTGAATTAGTTAACTGTGACCAAAACCCATGAAAATGCCCTCAGCAGTCACTTTTGAAGAAATCAGTCATGTTTCATTGCTGCACATAAAAAGGCTTGATTTATTCTTGAGTCTGAGAAATCAGGAAAATATGGGGAAATCACTTGTTTTCACACATATGATGTGATACATCTGAACAGGAAGATGCGATATTGATTAAAACATTTGCAACATAGATGAGAGAGCTAATATACTAGCATGATGATGACAACTGCACTGATTTTCCTTTGCTACAAAGGCCTTCCTGTAAGGAGCAAGATCTCAACCAGAGCATTCATGCCTTTAGAGGCCCACACTTTTGAAATGGTAAACCTGTAATTGACGGACACAGTTCATTTTCCCCCACTGGAGTAAAATGCACACAAATTTTAGATTTTTTTTTCATACGAAGAAGACCTGTAAATCTGCAGCTTCATCGTGACATTTAGTTAATCTTTCTGGCTGTTGAGACTCTTAGAGCTAAGCCTTATCAAGAGTACAAAAGCTATATGGCTTAAGTCATGGATGTGCCAAGAGCTGAGAACATACTTTTATAGATTCTACCCAACACAATACCTGTGAAGATAAGCCAGTATACACATTGAAAAACAGCTGAAATCATGCTTATGTTATATAAACATGTATTGCTGAAGTTGTACATAATGTAATTATATAAGCAAGATTTAATCATAAAAATAGTTAATTTAAGTAAAAATGTTTGTTGCTTTACACCTCAAAATATTGTTGTCTGCAAAATCAATACTAAGGCATCATGTGGGATTTACCAATCGGTCAGCATTTCTTAGGAAACATGTCAAACACATTTTACCATGCAAACCCAAAATATACCACACAATGGGGAATCTTTAGACATTTCTGCAAATGTCCTGTGGCAGCCTGTTACTAAAACATTTCAACCCAAACCGGCCTTTCGAGAGTCGGTCTATAGGATTAGGCTAAAGAAACCCATTACAGCAGGATGGGTCACATTTTGGCACAAATTGACTGGCATAGACGTTTCAGCAGGAAAAAGAAACAGTCCAAACTTTCTTGTTCTCTGTTTTCACCTGTGATTCTGGTGCATACCTAGTTGATTTATTGACTCCTCCTCTCTGATCACGCATGGAAAGAAACTCAGAATCATATCAATTATTTGCTCACCAAGTAATTGTAAATTTGGCCTTTTTCACAGGGCATCAGTTCTAATATGTCTCTGACATAAATAGGGAGGCACCACTTATTTACAGGCACTTGTGGCCAAACGCTGGTGCTTTATGAGGGTTGAGACTAGGGGTCAATGATAACAAGCAGCAGTTTTAAAAGAAGAGGGATTTGTTAGAAGTGAATTCCTCTATGTCACCCCACATAAATTGTGTTGGCCCGTGAATAAGAATGTAGTCAGGGTGGGGCTCCCCACAAGGCCCAGTAGAGAGGGAGACTGGCCCGGGTCATAATATAAGGAAAACACAGGGGGAAGACATGGGCACAGAGGTCACAGCGCGTCTGCTCAGGTCACCTTCTAGGGACTGTGCACAATCGTTTAAATTACTGTTTTCAAGCTCGGGTTACATCATGGTGAGTAATAACCGTAACATAATACCATAAGGCCACTCCATCGATGTTTTGACAAATGTCAGAGCAGCATTAATTGGAAAATATTATATTACTTTTTAACACTTATTCTTTCACTGGCTGAATTTTTGTATGGTAAGTGTTTGCAATGTTGCATGTTTGCATTGTACGTGCAGGGACGCTGAAATTGTTTCACGGTTGCAGCTGTGTGTCTGAGAGTAAACACAATAGCTCCTACAAGCCCAGGAAGTTTAGCCCAGCATACACTCAGACAATACACCCACATCATTCACTCATTTTGAGCTGACTGCCCTCAAAAAACAGATGTCATTGCGAACACTAAACAGAACCCCACACAGTCTGGCCCTCACCCAAGTTTCACCTATTATTTTGTCTATTAAAGCCATTAAAATGTTTCACTAGTGCGGTGACAAAATGGAGTGCGGCATTAGAAGTTTTTTCCAGGAAATGGACATGGAGTCCTGGCACTAGATCTATAGCGCAGGTCTGAAGGAGACTCAGTAGGTTTTAAAACTCCAGATGTATCTTTTCATTAATGTGACACACTGAAGAGTATGAAACAGACCAGGCTTGGTCCAGACCTTTCACCCGCCTGAACAGCGACTCGTTGCTCTAATGGTGATTGAAACCCCAAGGATAATGTGGAAATCTGGCTTGTGATATTAAGCATTTGTTGTTTATCGCAAGATGTTTTATTCTGTTTGATCCCTATCAGACTGTGAGTACCCTGGTGATAGGAGAGGCTAGCACGTCGGGAAAGTACTTCTGTGTGGCCCAGAATGAAGCTGGCACCAGCACAATGACGATCCCTTTCTTCGTTGATGGTGAGTGGATCGCCAGAATATGACAGCTGAAATATCAACATTTAAATCTTAAGTGCTCAGATGAAATACTCAGCTGAGTTTTATTGCTATAATTGCAACGCGCACTAGACCATGCACTGGATCATTTCAAATGATCTACACATACTGTATACACTGTAAGGAATTGCAAGAACAACGAAGGAATGTGCAGATTGTATAATGTGCAATAAAGAAACCAGAGGGGGGCATTAATTGAAACCATCTTCCACTGTAGCTAAATGGCTTCAAGGCAGAAGAGAAGCAAACATGTCCTGAGCCATATGGAGTGCTATCATGGCAATGGTTTGAAAACAGCTATGAATAACTGCATTCCTGCTCCGGTGCCAGCAGGTCATTCCTCTTTTCTGTGTGAACCTTCTGCTGTGAGAATGTGCTTTTTCATGTGCGTCTGAGCATTTCCAAATGTTCCCAAAATGAATATCCATTGAGACAGTTATGTAATTGTGGTGGGGATGAGGTGTCACTGCACTCATGAACAGTTCCCACACTGTTTGCAACAAAGTGAATCACATTCTCTTAAATGTTGAGTGAATTACATCTCGTGAAAGGTGAAGGATTGCTTTTGGAGAGGGGTGGATGTAGGTGAAGCCATTATTAAGGGTATGACAAGTACCAAACATGTGTCTCCCAGAGTGGGAGAATTTCCCAGAGGAATCATGCTCTCTTCCAGAGGTGAGGAAGACGGAGGATGATGGAATGCTGCTAGAAAAGAGGACAGAATTGTAACAACAGCTGTCCTCTCTTACGGAACACAGAATGCTTTCCAGTAATCTGAATAAACAAGCACAGTCTGGTTCCCCTGGGGCCCAGACGCAGCGTCTCCCCAATTGGATGAGTGCAGGAGCGCCATCAGCAATGCTGTCCACCGGCAACGTGCTTCCAATTAACAGTGATGAAACAGGAAATAACTACAGATTTGATATTACTGGCCTTGCGATGAGCAGCTTTGTGTCCAAAACTATTGTCTAAAATAGGCTCTCACGCCAGCAGGATGCGTGTCTCTTTTCATGCATATAAAACATGTGACTTGGACTCGTGTAAAATGCTCTTTATTCATAACTTGTAACTGCAGTTGACCACATCTAAACATTGCATATATCCAGAACTAAGGACAATTTAACATAATTGGAATGCTGATTTACTATATTTCTCTACCTCGTAACACTAGATCACCCGGAGGAAATTACCATCGAACCTCGGGCAGCCATCGAGGGGGATGACGTCAATCTGACCTGTCGGGCAGCACGCTACCTCTACACAGGCCTGCAGTGGGTGGATTCCTTGAATCAAACGGTCACTTCCAACGTGTCCAGTCTCCAGCTCAGCCGCTACTCCATTTCCCTTTCTCTGCGTTTGGATAATGTGTCCCGAAGCAGCACTACAGGTTACAAGTGCCAAGCATACAAGCTCCACAAGAGAGTTGAACTCAAGACCGCTGCACTTATTGTGAATAGTAAGTTGGAGGAGGATTTGAGAAGCCGATTGCATTTCTATAATTGGTGCTGATTGCAACATAATTTCCGTAAAGTAGGTTCTGTAGAAGGGAAGTCATGTGGTAACTGGGCATGCTATTGTAGGTTAGCGAACACAGGAACGAACCCAAACAACACATGATGAGACAGCGTCTAAAAAATAATTACAGAGCAACAACACCACTAATTCAAACTTTTTTTTCATTTTCTTTTGGTGCAGCAAGGAAACGCCCCTGGCTGAGTCACAATCTGACCAATCAAGATGTGAACAGTAGCAGCACCCTGATGCTGGCCTGCGTTGCTCTGGGAGTTCCTCGTCCCTACATCGTGTGGAACAAAAATGGTGTTCCAGTGGACGAAGGCCCAGGTAAGCTAGAGAATAGTGTTCTGTCAAGGTCTAAGTGCGAACCTGGCGCAGCCCTGCACAAACTGGACTAATCGCTGGAAGAGAATTAATACATTTTGTTATTAGTAGGACAATCGGGGGGAGTTTTTACTCCTTTTAAATGCCGCTGAGAGTTTCCCAATGGGTCAAAGGCCAGGCCAACATTTCTTAAGAGAAAACAGTTGGAAGGCATATATTCCCAAAGCCTAAATAAATTACATACTGTATATAATATATGAAAGCATATATGAAATATATGAAACCCCTTCCAAAGCTGAATTTACATTTCCAAGAACATAAGTTCCCTGCAATTGCTTGTAGTATAGTAGAATGTGTTTGATGACGAGGCTGCATTCAAGTATTCATATTTGAATTTACGTGCACACACTAATGGCACTATTCGAAATACTGTAAGAAAATAAATATGCTAAATGTTTTTATGTATTTTCATAACCTGAGCAACCACAGAAAATTTTATTTGTGGCTGATGGTGTTTGTTTTACTCAAAGAACAAACATCCTGAGTAGAAATATAAAAGTGCGCTGTGCAACATATTCTGCATATACAACAACCTCAGCTGCCGTGAAAACACATTACCAGCAGTCCCAAAGTGTTAAATGCTGCACTTTTTTTTAAACGTTTGTCTTTTGCAGGTATCACAATGGGAGAGGATGGGGTTCTGACTATCGAGAGGGTGAAGAAAGATGATGAGGGTCTGTATGAGTGTATAGCCAGCAACGTGGAGGGTATCGCAAAAACAAGTGCTGTTGTTACAGTGCTCGGTAAGTCACTCAGACACCTTGAGATATGAACTACATGGCTATGATCACATCAAATACACTTATCATCACTGCATTTTCTGCATTTCCAATCGAAGCACCTCAGAGGCCCTCTTGGCCTCGTGTTTTCTTGTCAACACTACGAAAAGCTCTGGTCAGACTTCAGCATGAAAACTCTCCCCTAACACAATATCTGTGGCTGCCAGGAGTGAAATTCCTTCTTGGGTTTTATGATCAAGGCTCTGGCTGAGGGTCTTTACCTTGAGGACATGACCTCTGTGAAGTGTTAAGAGGCCTACTAATGAGTGCAAAGAGATTGACTGCAGCTAAGGAACTGGAAACACACAGTAGATAATTGGAGTGGAACGCCTGTCTCTTAACACGTGTGTGGCTTCACATGTCAAATTAATTGTATGTTGACATGTGAAGGTGGGGATGGCAGTGTAGGTGAGATATCACACAACACGTTTTGTCCATGTCTAGGCACATAAATTAGATTATTATTTAGCCGAACTTGAGATTGTCTTGATGTTATCCATTCCATCTTCACCACAAACATACGGTATTCCAACAGCAGGCTGTTTGCATCTTCTGCTTTGGCTGTTTAGTTAAAGATCACGTGAAATAAGAGCCAGACAATCTTTGTGCACATTCAAGGGATATTAGCTCTCACAGTGTCAACATGAATGGTTACAAAAACAGTGTTTGGAAGAAAACCCCATAGGAAAAATGTCTCAAACAAAAACACCAAAACGTGTGTCCTCTTCCTTTTTATAAACAATCTCTCACATGAAATTAAAGTCTCCGCACCTCCAAAAACAAAAATCAAAGATCCAGGCTCTCTATTTGCACTTTTGTAACAGATTGTTTTCTTTTTATCACAAATCTTTACATGTCCCAGTGAATATAATATGACTACTTATGAAATCATGAAAAGTACACTGATTTTTCTTTTTTGTCAGAGAGGTCTGGTAGTTTACAACAGTTCTTCTCTTTCCAGGGGATGAAGGGAAACCAAACATTGAGGTAATCATTTTGGTGTGTACGGGAGCTGCAGCCACGTTCCTCTGGCTCATGCTTATCCTCTTCATCCGCAAGCTAAGGAAGGTAAGGTGTCACATTACTTCTATTTCTCAGAAATCACATGCGATTAGCATTTGCTAACATCTTAAGATGTGGAAAGTTCAAACAAAGCATTTATGAAATGTTTGCGAATTCTGATCCAATGACTTAATGGAGGCGCCAGTCTCATGTCTCTTGTGAAATACAGTTTAATGGAAGGATGTGTATTTAGCCAATGTTTATGATTTCCACATTTTCTGAACAATTGGGAAGTCCTGATCTCATGTTTGCATGTACAGTTTGGCCTCAAAGCAGGAGAACATAATGTGCTCATGCAAAAAAAACAGTGAGGAAACATTTTCGTGCCTTAGACCAAGTATGTGTGTAGAGCAAGAATTTCAATAATCATGGCGCCATTTTCACTACTTACTGATCACTTGAAATGAAACGTAAATTCAAAACTGTGCATTGTGCCATGGTTTTCATTGTCTAAAACCTACGATATTCATGAAATTCAACACATTTAGCAACCTGCACACTATAAGATGGGTCCATCTATCATCATTGACCCTGACGAGTGTCCCCTCGAGGAGCAGAATGACCTTCTTCAGTATGACAGCAGCAAATGGGAGTTTCCCCGTGACCGCCTGCGACTAGGTGAGCACCGTGCAATTTCATACTGAAAGAGCTTCATATATTACAGTCAATAAAAAGGAACCACCTTTAGACACGGTCAGTTGCTTGACCTCCTCTAAATTTTAAATATGTTGATATGGTTTCTGGAGGTTTTGTGCATACAGTAACTCTGGCTTCTCATAAAGATGAAATCCATATATCCGTAAGCAGTTGTTGAAATGATGTTTAAACAACAACATAGTATCCAGATTAATGCTTGTAATATCATCTAACACTATTAGTGAAATATTATAAATGTCCTTAATGATTTGTTATTTTTGATGATGATGGAGTAATGGAGATTTTTCTAATTTTTGATTTCAGATTTTTCTCTAACTTGAATTAAAATCACTGTGTGTTACGTCTCTGGTTTGAGCCAGTTTTATTGGCGTTGTCCACCAGAAACAAATGACCTGCCACTACCCTGAGCAATGAGACTGAATATCAACACACACACAAGAAGTCCAACCACACATGACAGTTTGCATGTGACTAAAAAATGTTTTGTTTAGTTTTTTTAACAAAAGGTTAAAGGCTCTGCGCTGTCATCCAGTCTTAAGTGAACCATAAATTATTTTGAAAAACTGCCTGGTGATCAGAGCCCCAGCATGTTGTTTTAATTACAGACCCATTGCCTGACTGACAGGGAATTCAGTCTGATTTTTGTGCCCGAGGGACAGGAAGCTCTAATGTCGCCCCACTTATCAAATACCTTCTTTCTTTGCCAGGCAAAACTCTTGGCCACGGAGCTTTTGGAAAAGTGGTGGAGGCTTCTGCCTTTGGGATCGACAAGCTCTCAACCTGCAAGACTGTTGCTGTCAAAATGCTGAAAGGTAGGATGTCAAAAATCCATTAGTTTCCTATTTCCATTTCATATTATTGGCAAATAATAGGCATTTATATACAAAAAGTTCTTCTTCACATAACTGTAGTTTGCCAATGTCGCCCCTGTGGTTCATCCTAGAGGTACCACCACTCATGATATACAGGCCGACATTAACGTCACAATATCTACTGATATTTGTCATTTCTGCAGAGGATTTAATTTTTGTGCACATTACAGACTCATGAGCTACAACACCACATGTGCCTGCAATTAATGTTTGTATGGCATATCGTTTCAAAGCAAAGCATGCAGTGCATGTCTGTTCCTCTCAAAGTGCAGTTAAAGGTAAAGGCTAAGACCTCTAACCCTGTCCTTGATGAAGAGATTGAGTGTATGCAGATCCTACAGCTCAGATCAGAATGTCCAAACTCTGCACTTGAAGAAGAGTTCAAAAGTGTAAAATACAAGAACAGAATGAGCAAATAAAAAATGTGTTTACATTGCTAATGATCCCGTCTCCGGTCTTGATTTGAAAGAGAAATTATTTACAATCCCATTCCAATGTCTTTCCAAATACTCGCAATAAACCACAAAATGTTGGATCAAAATGAAAACAGGAATTCCAACATGCTTTAAAAAGAGTTTTGACTACAGACCCTCAGCTATTTCATTCAGCACAGCTTTATGTGTGAATGACTGAGGATAATTTTTTTTGTATTACTAGGGAACTGCAGACCTATAAGTGATTGGTGATACGGAGATGATATATCAGGAAGGATGAAAAATAAGGCTGTGGTTAGATTATTGGTCACTGTCTTATGGTATATCATACCTCAGCATAAATTACAGGCTCTCTGAGAGGAACAGACTCTCTGGCTGTTAGTTGTAGGTGAAACTTAATGGAAAGCAGCAGGTCTCCTCAAGTTGACCGTGATTTACTTAGAGACTCCCTGGCTGCTTTAGGTTCTTGCTCATAAACATCAGGTTGGTCGAAGCAACATAAAACTGCCTCTAAATCTTGATTTTCACGATTCAAGGTTATGACATTACATCATTGTTCAAACTTCTCAAAATCGGGTATGTAATGTGAGCTCCTCCCATTTTATTTCTCTAATTTTGTTGGCATTTATCTTCGAGGATGTCCTCCATCAAAAGCTACTTCATATCGCTGGGCCTAAGGCAATATTATTGTTGCATCATATTTATTGAACCCCCAAAATTAAATTCCCCTGTAATCCAGCCGCCAGGGTTCAGGCTTTTCCCCCTACTTTCTCTCTATTCTATACTAACCTATACAAGACAGAAGTCCTCATGCATCCAACAGTTGTGTTTCCAACTGCAAAAAGACACAATTTACCAGTTTACAGTAAACAAGGTCTCGTAATATGCCTCCGTTAATGGAAAGGGAAGTAAAAATAAATAGTTAAACTAGCGGGTGTTTCACTGCAAATGCCGTTTTTAGTCAGATTTATGCTGGGAATTCTGTATTATTGAAAAGAAGTCTGGTACAAGTGGGGAAAAAAAAATATTTTTATTCAAGAAAAATGTTCACCACTGTTGAATTATTGATTCCATGCTGTGTGTGTGAGTGTTAAATAAAGTTTGTGCGACATGACACAAGAACAGCCATGCATAGACTTATTTATTTTTACTGTTATCTTTGCACATGATCTAAAAACAATTTTCTTGTTAGATGGGCTCTTTTTGTTTAATGAAAAGGACTTGTCTTCCATCTTTACTGTATAAAAAGTGAAAATCTGTTCCATATTATCTTTTCATGGAGTTTGGATTCCAAGCGTACTTGATCGCAACATAGAGTGATCTTAAAACAAAATGAAAGGTTTTTAAATGAAAATCTAATTTACTGTGAGTCTTTATATGCTTCTAGTCAGGATGTTTAATGGTACACCAACCAATGCTGAACAGATTCTGTATCTGTTTACATTATCACAGGAGGCGCTACATCAAATGAGCGGAAAGCTCTGATGTCAGAGTTAAAGATCCTGATCCACATTGGCCATCACCTGAACGTGGTCAACCTGCTGGGAGCCTGCACGAAGCCTGGAGGTGAGCTTTGTTACTGAGGAAGTTATAAAATGTTATCCTACTGTTTTGATATTTGGGTATAGATTATAATGTATAAGAAAAATACATTACATTTCTAGATTGCCTGTCAAATTGTCAGTTTAACTTTAAAGTTAAAATTGTCATCTCTAAATACAAATAAGCTTTACTGCGATGATAGATCAGGAGTCTATATTGCCAAAGCGGTGCAGAAATACACTATAATAAAGGCATTAAATAATAAAAATAATGAAAAACATGGCCAGCTGTTATATTTATACGCTCTATTTTTCTGGCCTTTCTTTATTGGGAACTATCACATGCCGTAGGAATAATCATAAGAAATATACCATCCTAACAGGCCCATTGATGATGATAGTGGAGTTCTGCAAATATGGCAACTTGTCCAACTATTTACGAAGCAAGAGAGATGACTTTATCGTCTACAAGGTGAGTCACGAGCGAGATGACTTTGACTTTCCAACACTCTCACCGCTTTCTTATCATTGTCATCATACAAGCTTGTCAGCAGTGTGAGCAGGGCGTGACTGTTTTGACAACCATGCAGGAAAGCTCCGTGCATGTCAGCAGCAGCGTTTAACCGTCTCTCATTTAACGTGATGTGTGTTTGCTGGTCAGAGCCCGGACGGTAAGTTGGTGTCGTCAGGATCGGGCTGCGAGCTGAGCGAGCTGATGAAGCGCCGCCTGGAGAGCGTGGCCAGCACTGGAAGCTCAGCCAGCTCTGGCTTCATCGAAGATAAGAGCTACTGCGACTCAGAGGAAGAGGAAGAAGGTAACGGCCAAGCACGTCTTGTTTCCTATCAATCCCCGCAACCCCTCCGTTTGTCCCTTCTGTTGTCTCTCGCCTCTGCTCCACCCCTCCTGGCCAGGAACGAAAGTTCCCCTCAGATTGTTTTCCAGCCTGAGTCTGATAGGACGTTTCCTCCTCCTGTTCAGCAGTACAAACACTGCAAAAGGAGCCACTGTCACCCCACTGAGTCTGGGGAGGCGTCTGTTTATTTCCTGTCCTGACCTGAGTGTTGCTCTGCTCTCGGGCTCCAGCTCGGTCACGGCACGTCTGCCATGTTGTTCCTGATGTGTTATTTCTGGTTTGATTAGCTGTTTACTCAGGTGGGCCAGTGGAAGGGCTCCTTGTGAGTTCCTCTCTCAGACCCCCGACCAGCACACTGGGCCCATAACCGCACGTTTCACCTGACATTTTAAAAATAGGAGGAATTGTAATTTGTTTTTATTTCTTGTCTGTAAAGGATGTTTTAAAGACAGAGTGCAGAGGAGGAGACATGTACGTGACAGGATGGATTGTTTTAGTCCGGTACTTTACATTTACAGTTTTCCCATGAGAATCTTTACTGTTTCATCTCCTCTGATTTATCTGACAGGCGTAGCGAGCTGCTGATTACACTGACTGCATTTAGGATTATTGTCCTAAATTTAAAGGTCATTTACATCCAATTTAAAAAATCAGTCTCACTGGCAAACCTTTATGTTCTTTTGTTTCACAGAATCTGAGGATTTATATAAGCGAGTCCTGACATTGGAAGATTTAATTTGCTACAGTTTCCAAGTTGCAAAAGGCATGGAGTTCTTGGCTTCACGCAAGGTACTTTTTCCAAAGATTTATGTTGGAATTGTTGTGTTTTTTTACTTAAAGATCGTGTTTTGTTTTGTTTTTTAATTGTGGACACATTTTACTCAGTGTAATGAACGATCACCATGCTCGCCCTTCTTTAACTGGTGTGTTTAAACCAGAAAAGTCAACCATGTCCTAGTAGAAGCAAACTGACACACACTCAAAGTACTTTAAGAGTAGTCAAATCTTTTAAAGCTGTTGTACAGAAAGTTTCTTAACTTAAAAGATTTGCCTTGTGTGTGAACCACACTTTACTCAACAATTCATTTGTTTGTTAAGTTAGTCTAGAACTCATTCATTTTTCAAGTCATTCATAATTTTGGGGAGACCGGATGGGACTGATTAGAGAATGAAGCCATTGTTGTAAATAACCTGCTACAGACCATTTCTTAGCCTGGATATGGAACACATCATCTCCTATTCTAATATCACAGATGACTTGACCATGTGTTGGCCAGCACCCATGCTTTATAGCACACAGAATACCAATGTGAAGTCAATCACATGCAGAAAACTTTAACTTATAAATGTAAATGTCGCACTGAATAAGATTTCTTTTCTTCACTTTTTTCATTAGTGCATCCATCGTGATTTGGCTGCACGAAACATTCTGCTTTCTGAGAATAATGTTGTGAAGATTTGTGATTTTGGACTTGCCAGAGATATCTACAAAGACCCGGATTATGTGCGCAAAGGAGATGTAAGTTTATTAAAGTCTAGAATTGTTGCACATTATATATTTTTTTCCCATCTGTCTGGTTTCCAGTGTCTTACAGAAAAAAGCTCAAAAGCAGTTTCATTAATACAAAACAGTAAGCTACCACTGACTTGACAGAAAAAGAATAAATTCAGCATGTCCTGAAAATATCACAAAATCTATTTGAGATCAGTGTGTTTGTTTGAAATCTAGATAAAGGCAACCTGCTTAGGCTTAGCGCAATCACAATCAGCACCTGCTAATGCAGTTTAATCTGACTGGCTCTCCACAAATGTGACACAGTGTAATTCGTGTCCACACAGGTGAGATAAAGGGAGTAAATGTTTTTGTTTTTTTTACCTCAATACCTGTATAGGCTAGACTGCCGCTCAAGTGGATGGCACCTGAGGCCATTTTTGACAAGATCTACACGACTCAGAGTGACGTTTGGTCCTTTGGTGTTCTCATGTGGGAGATCTTCTCTCTGGGTAAGTATTGCGGCTCAGGATTGTTTAACATCCAGCTGCTTCTGTATAAATCACACAACCAAGCTTAATGCAGACATTAAATAAAAAGTTTTGTAAGAGCAACCAAATGAAAATGTGGTCATGCTTAACATCTTAACATATGCATACAGCCTGGCATCTCAGTTAAACACGAGGTTATCAGTGATGTTCAGTGAGAGAAGAGCTCTATCTTAGTGGACCCGCTCGGCGCCCCCGGCTATACAGCCTCACCAGATGCACTGGGTAATAACTGTCTTCTTCCACTGCGTAATTGTGCCTTTGGGAGAAAGGGCCTGGGCTTGCATTGTCAGCCTGAAAAAACTATTTTCATGCCACTTGTGCAAAAAACATTAGTGAGGTTAGACTGTAATTTTTAGTACAGGCATGGGACATTAAAACGAGAGAACACCTCCTATTTAAGTTAACCATTTCTTCCCAGCAGGCAACACAAACTCACTGTAACCAAGCAGCAAGATCAGTGTAAAGTGTGCCCCTGCTGTGAAACCGCTGCAGCCTTTAAGACAGCATTGTGTGGCAGTCCTTGATTGCCTGTGCACTGTTGCACAGAGCTCACCACACGTTTCTATAGCAAGACTCAACGTGAAATATTGTTTGTTTCAATGTCACCATGGTAAGCAGGGGAAACATAAGACTCAGTGTAAGAACAAAACAGGGAACCAAAGTTGGATGTATTGCTATCCTATACTTTTTAACTGTACTGCATTTGAATCAATGCCACACTGTCATCACCCGCTGCAGTTGAAAGAAAAGTGTGTCAAATTGCATATTCTTTTAAATGTAAAGCACACTGACGTCATTATGACACTTTTCCTTTTGTCTTTCTGTCCTTTTTCTTGTTCTCTTTCTCCCTCTTCTTCACTCTTGACACATTCTCACATCATTTTCTTTTAAAGAAACAATTACACATCTGGGTAGCGTTAGCGGGGCCTCACAAAAATAAATCAGGAAACAAGAAGTGATAGCATAGAAGTGAGCTTTGCAACCTGATCATGTTTGGAAGTAAAAAGTGTCAGGGTAACCAAAATGTGCTTTTCAGATCGCTCCGTGCACTGAAAGTGTGTCAGTTCCATTGTGATGGTTTAAATATCCAAAGCTTGTCAGTATTGGGTTGATGCCAACAGGAGAATCTGAATCAGATTTATACGACAAGTAGGTTTTCACATACAAGGAACTTGCTTTGGTGTATTGCTGCATAAATATGCATAGTAAAGAAAAATATAAAAGATATAAAATAAAAGCAAATACTGTAAATAGTCAAGAATAGATATATAAAATTAAGATGTAAGATAAAACAAGAAAAAACTGCACAACATATCTTGGCTTGCATGATGTTTGTCATACTAGATATACACATTATCAGTACAAATGTTGAATACCATTATATAGAAAAAGACATGAGAGAATATTCTCTCATCATAAAACAAAGGTAATATCTTTGGACTGTGCAGGTATTTTATTGCACAGTAAGCATACAATATTGAGCACCATAAAATGCACATAATACATAAATCAACTGTAAATATTTCTAAAAACCACTAAAAATCTGTAAGCAAAATGTATATATGTATACGGTCTGTTGCAATTTTTAGTCCTTAATAGTATCTTTAAAAAAAAGGATTTTCTTATATTAACCCCAAGTACTTAAATCGACTGCAACTACAAATATGGACCATGTGACCAGTGGCAGTTGGGACTGAAATGTTTTTACTACACAAATCACAGATTGCGTCTTTTACTGATACAGTAAGCTTTATTTCTTTAGAGGTGTTTCCAAAACCAACAAATAGGATATTGGATACAAGTTGTTTCAGTATATGATGAATGTTTTCATAGGGGGCCAAGCATAAAGTAGACTTTGGCTTTAAATTCGAATTGCAGCAACAACATTGCGGTTCAAAATGAAATAAAATAAGTGGTGGTTTTGGTTGGTGAGTGATAGATTTGACAGATTCTCGACTCAGCAATCCAAACATAACATTACACTTTTACTGTATATCATGAGTGGACCATAGTACATCATCCAACCAGTCGTAATAAAAATAATCCATAATTCTGTCTAGCAATTTGTTGGGTAAATGTGTATGTTTACAGCAGCTGTTTTCATGCAGAATATTAGAGTTGAAAAGCTACTTGCAGTCACAGTACAGGGAGTTTGAGTTTAGTTTAGTGTAGTTTTAGTCTGTTGATCACATTGATTCCATATAAATGTAGTAAAGAATGTGAGCTTTTGTTTTGTCAAATTGTTTCTTGCCCAAGACTTGGCGGTGTTCTTACATTCAGTAACTTCCACACTTTAAGTCTTCTAATGTACTATAAACTACGCTCATTTGCAGGTTTACTAGGTACACCTTGCTAAAACTAATGCAGTCTGATACAGTCCTGTAATAAATACTACATTTATGTTAAATTTACGTTTAATGTTTACTTAAAGGTGTTGATTCAACTTCATGGTTGTACTGGAGGATGTGGCTTGTAGTACCACATTGCATTATACAGAGATGGGTTTCTGTTATATAGCCTACCCTCACTGATATAAACAGAGTGGACAAAACAATAGAAACACCTGGTGTATATACATACGGGTGTATTAGGTGTACTGAAAATTATAAGTCAGTTTTATTAAATGTACCTTTCATGATCTTCTTCATTCTTGATGCATGTAAAGTCATACAAATGGATGGTGTATGGCCTTTTTTATGCACAAAAAATAACTCTGTAATGAACCTCTCCTCCTCTTTCCTCTCCCAGGTGCCTCCCCGTACCCTGGCGTCCAAATTGATGAAGAGTTTTGCTGCAGGCTGAAAGAGGGGACCAGGATGAGAGCGCCGGAATACTCTTCCTCTGAAATGTAAGAATACTTCAGTACACAACAAATGAAAGTAAAAAGTACCTGCATGCTGTCCACCCCAAGAGAACAGTGAAGTGGACTGTGCTTGGGGAGCGTTGCTGATTTTCTGTCCTGACCTGTGAATCTGCCGTTTGCAAACATTTATATTGTTTGTACTTTGTGATTAAAAAATATATATATCAGTGGTAGTTTAATCGATGAAAAACAAGATTGATACGCCACTGAACTATCATTCTATTTAGATCTTTGTGACTTTCCTATAGCTGATAACATGTTTATCCCAGCCAGACAGCTCCATACCCCCCAGCTGTATGTTCTCCTTACAGAGGCCAAGAAAACAAAGGCAGAAAGTAAAAGGTTCCCATATGGATATACAACTAAGAGGAGGCATTGTCTTTTTCCCCTCTTTGTGGTTGCACCAGCAGGTCGGGGGGGCCTGATAAGAATCATAGGTAATCTTGCTCTGAGTGTTGCAGGAGGAAACATTAGCTACTCATTAGCTCTGCGGCGGCAAGCTTTAAGCTCTGAAGCATTTTGTGACTGACAGTGGCGCAGATGTAACTGAGCACCACAATTAAATACAAAGTCTGAAGTCCAAGTTCCCAGAGTGAGTAGAGCCGGAGACTGGAGATTTTTTTTTTTCCAGCAGGAGCTGTTGAATGGTACTAGACATAAATATCTGTGAGAGAGCAGAGAGTTGTCTTCTTCGGTATCAGTGCTGTCAGTCAGTGTTGCAGCTAGACAAACTTTTTTTGTAATAAGAATACGTTGGCTCTTCTGTCCAATGTACAGCCGATCCACAGTCTGACCTCTGCAACTGAGTCTCATTCCAACATGTGTGCATACGTTGTCTGGTTTTAATTTCCAATGACTCATATAGTCCACAAATCTCATTTGTTTTGAAAGGATAATGCTGCACGTGTGCTTAATACTGATACCAAAAGGTCCAGAGTTCTAAAGCGACTTGTGCCACGTAAAGCTACCTGAACAAATTCATCAGCTTTGCAAATGAGACCGTGATTGGAAATGATGCATAAAATCAAATCCAGACTGCAGTTTTCAGTCAGAACAGAAGATCTGTAGATGCAGACCTACTGGTGCCAAGAATATCTCGTACTTTCCATCTCGGGTTCAGGCATCCCATTGACGAAAATAGTGCCAGATTATATATTTTGCATGCTTACGGCTGCGAGGCCTGCTGCAAATTTAAAGCTAAGATAAAACCCGCTGATCTCAGTTTAAAAAGGGATGCACAGTAATGCACTCAGTCAGTGGGGCGAATTCCGCTGATCCCCTGGAGAGGTCTGCAGTCGATCACATGTGTCTGTAAGCCCAGGTTTTGACACCTTGACCCTCACCCCAAAACTCATAATATATAAATGATGCAAAGCACATGAAATCGCAGGCAGCGTTGAGCAATTAATTTGTGCCACTGAGACACAGATTCATCAGGAATGTTGTCTGCCGCTTGTTAATAAGATCCCTCATTCTGAGGCATTGCCAAGGAATTTAGCGGATGCTGCTTAAAGAGTGGGAGGACAACAAATAGGATACCACACTTGCCCAACCGGACAAAGTAGCTCTGTTCTACAGAAAAAACCCCCCCGCAGGCAGGAAATGTGGTTTAAATTGTGTAGTCATACAATGTGTGGCCCCCCGCCCTTCAATGATATGCATAAAGGTTGTGATCATGCTCTTCACATCCTGTCACCATTAAGAATGATACCACCTGGACAAGTATACTCTACGTTCATTAACGTGGGAGTCACAGCCAGGCCTGACTTCTTTCAGCCAGGCCTGACGACGCTGATATCAGCAGAAATGTCTAAATGGTCTGTACACAAACAGATGGAGAAGGGGGGGTGTCGACATGCAGCAACAGACTGTCTGCTTTTTCCAAGTCCTCAAATTTGAGACTGACTAATGCCAAAAGGGAATCACAATAGTTGTATTTACATAAAATTTAAGACCTGTGGGGAAACGTAGTGGTTGTTGCAACAGAAACAGGATAGGGATACATCAGTAACATACTTTGAACTTAATTTAAACAGCAGCCTTGGTGCTCTGTTTCTAAATTCCTCCACAAAATAAGACAGGCCACCGCGATGGAAACTCACATGAAGGCTCTGAGTCTTCCCATATGGACAGAGACGCTGACAGCTTGTCAGAGGCCTGAGTGAGGCTGTGTGCTCTAACTGGTCTTCACACCCAAGTCCAAGAGAGAATCAGATACAGCCACAGAGACTCAGGATCACCTGACAATAGAAAACAGGGCATGTCCGAATGAGCTAGATAACAGTCGATTTAGAGGCGAACCAGATGTGGTCGCGCAATGCGAAGAGGTTTGTTTATTGAAGATAAAATGACAAAGGACTACCAACCCTGAGGATAGTTATTTTTCTTCTAAAAGGTGCTTGTTCACAGTTTACAATATGTCAACCTCAGGATTAAGAGTGTCCATCCTGCATGCTGAAGGTTTGCATGTGTCTTTCTTGCAGTTTGTGTTCAGTCTTGTATTTTTTGCTCTTAGATATCAGACCATGTTGGACTGCTGGCAGGGGGGGCCGCAGGAGCGGCCGACCTTCACTGAGTTGGTGGAAAGGCTGGGAGACCTGCTTCAGGCCAGCGTGCAACAGGTATGATGGACTAGAAAGAGTGCATACTGTTTGAACACTAGATATGATGCTGAAGCTTCAGTCAGTAGCATGAATCGAGAGTTTATGATCAGCAGCTGTTGAGCTGAAACTCAAACTAAAAGATGATGGTGATCCATCAACGAGATTTATTGAAATGTTTTCAGGAACTGACAAATACTGGAACAAAATGTGTATTTACAAATTTAAATCCCTACGTACTGTGGAAATCCTAACCATATTGTGGCTTTGCGGAATACTTTAAACAACATTAGTCACTAGTTCTGCAGTGGCGTCTCACCCAGGGGGGGTTCTCAGAGTAACTGAGAGGGGAAGTAGCACTCAACACAAAGACTTGACTCCCCTGGAAATGGCACCATCAGACTCATAAGAGGAACCACACTTCAAAACACATGGAAAAACAATGTAATTATTAGTGTGATGCAAGATAATATTGTCTGGTATGAATGTTGTGACATGTCACAAACTGTTGTGAGTTTTCTTAACCTGACAGAGTACAGTAGGCCTTTTTAACGTTTTGACTTGTCATAGTAAAACCACAGATGTTACTTATAGCAGTAACAATTGTTCTGTTTCATTCAGTTGTCTCAGTAAGTCATGACAGTGATATAGTGAGCCAGCATGCACAATACCAGGACCCTGAAACTGAAGGACCTAGATGGAATTCAGCCATCATTATTAATTATTTTGTTTTTTCCTTCTGTGACATTTCAAAATGTCTTCTGTAAAAAAGATCTTCATGACAGGAAACTTGCCAGAGAGATCAGCGATCATTTTCAGTCATCAGCATCTACAAGATGGCCATAGTCGTGTTCCCACTTCCAGCCACTGAAGAAACATTACTGCAGACAGAAGAACATAATTATATTTAACTACACATGACTATAGATTGTCCAGTGAAGCAAGAAGACACAAAGATTCACATCACATGAAAACTACAGCATAATGCACTACAAATGAGTCTGTGAAAGCTATCTGCATGAGAAAAACATTCATACTGGACAAAAGGAACCATGGAGGTTTGACCTTTTATTAATAAAGCTATTGTTATAGTGCAGGAAGGCCGGTCACAGTCTCCATCAACTTCATGAACATTGTGTTGCATTTATTAGTCATGGCCTTAGTTTCTTTGGCTGTTCGCCACGACCTACGGATGAGCGTGTTTGTATAGCATGCCCACAGCATCAATCTACTTAACCCTCTCACCTCTTTATAATTTGAAGCATGAGGCTGTACGCTTACATGTTCGGTCTCTGTTTGGTTGATCTAGGAGGGGAAACACTACATACCCATAAACACAGCCCTGCTTGCTAACGTGGGAGACCCGTCCAACACAGTGCCATCAGAGGAGACGCCCACACGACCTGTCTCCCACCGCAACTCAGGGAGCACCTGGTGAGAACCTGGATCATTGTTCATCAGCTACATTGCATGAAACACACACCTGAAACTCTAATGTGCTTAGTCAGACGTTCCTATTTTATCTAGTCCTCCTAGTGCTGAATTGATATTTAGCCACACTAGTGACGTGACACAAGGGATGGCAATGTCGATCAGGCCACCACTTTGGTTCGGTCTCAGATTTTTCAACAACTATTGGGGGGGAATGCCGTGACATTTTGGACAGACATTCTTGGTCTCCAGTGTACCAATTCTACTGACTTTGGAGATCCCCTGCCTTTTCCTTTAGCACCACCAGCAGGTGAAGGGTTTTCACTCATCCAGTGAACTATTTTAACATCTACTGGATGAATTAGTACAAATATTATACAGACTTTCATGGACTAATGGCTTTAGTGACCCCCTGACAACGCCACCATGAGTTTGACACTTGTGGTTTTGAATGAAATGTTACAACAAATATTGGATGGGTCACCATGAAATTCACGTTGCTCTCAGGGTGATTGTAATGACTTTGATTATCCTCTGACTTCTCATGTAGCGCCATCATCATGTCAAAATATAAATGTGTCCAATAATTTGGTGTATGATCAAATACCTGCGAAAAAACTAATGACATTCCCTTCAACCTCAGCTGTACATTGTGGTAAACATTACACCTGCTAAACATCAGCATGTCAGCATTGTCATTGTGAGCATGGTAGAATGCTGACGTTAGCATTTAACTCAAAGCACTGCTGTTTCTAAATACACCCTCACAGAGCTGCTAGCGTAACTGTAGACTCTTAACCTTGTTGACTTAAATCTGTCTCACTCCCAAGACATTCAAATTAAATAAATCACTTTATCTACAAAATGTGTAAACCTGTCCTCAAAGGCAAACAGCACTGAGTCTGTTTTGCAAAGGAAATGCCTAAATCATTTTCCTACTTTGCACTGAACAATATCCAAAACACTTTGTTCTCCTGGTTGGGTTTAGAATACTTTCAGGTCTGATCTGAGGACACATGATAAGAAATATACACAGCAGCTCCATGGCCAGAGAGCTTTCATTATTTCAGAATTTTCCAGAAAACCACAAAGCCAGCTTAAAGATTTATATCCACTTAAAATAATATTTCTTGAGCTCTTGGGTTTTCACAGGTCCTCCAAGTGTGTTTATTGAAGTGGTGTTGAAAAGCAGGAATGACATTTACCCCTTAAGCTAAATTAAGCATTCGTTTTAGCCTCTGAGTGTTGAAATTCAAGAAAAACAAGGTGTGATTTCAAAGTTCAATGCCATAGATGCTGCACATTGTTGATTTAGGTGATTAAGTTCCTGCAGTTTTGTTGCTGGACTTTGCCTTTTTGCTCCAGTGTAATCAAAAGGATTCTCTAAACAGAAAGGGAACATTTTAGGGTATTTTGGAGACTTACCCTGGAAATATTTTCTTGTCAGGAACATAAAGATCCGTCCTGCTAGTGTGAAAACCTTCGATGAGGTTACAATGGAGAATGGAACTAATGACAACCACGGGGTAAGTTATTCATTCTGGATCTAAACCAGACAGACGCACAGTCTGCACTCTAACTTATCCTAAACCACACAATTAGTTAGTTGATAGTTAACTTTGCCGTGGAACATAAATGTTATATATACTTGCTCAATTGAGCTATATGAAAGGAAATAGCCTAATTTGTTATTTAAATAGAATCTTAAAATTGCTTAAAATTGTCTTTTGTGTTCAAAATTGATAAATGTAGATCGTTTTATTTCTTCTCTGGCTGTCATGTCACGTGGCGTCTCAAAGACTCGATGCTTGGCCCGATTTTATTCAGTTTGTATCTGCTACCATTTGGCCTAGGTTCTATTAAAATAAAATTACTTGCTAACAATTATATATTTGTTATTTTTCACCTCAGATAACGGAGAAGGAAAGGTGATATTTGCGGTTTTAATTATTCACTCTCTGTCTGTCTCTCCATCATCACCAGGGCGGTGAGTCAGACAGCGGGATGGGCCTGTCATCTGACAATATGCAGACTCTGAAGCGTCTCGAATCATTGGCAGGCCGACCTCTGAGCATCATGGCTCTAGCGTACGTACACTACACCACACAGAACCTCGTCCACATGCCCTCAAAGTGACAATCAGCACACAAAAATACAGTGGACCAGACTGCAAAATACCTGCTTGGAAACCTCCCCGCTGTGCTGGAATGTAGACGCTGTAACTGTCATACACTCACACTCACACACAAGTTTCTTCAGCGGCTGATTTTCCCTTTTGTCTGAAGAAGCCATGCGGCACAAAGGAGAAGTGGGAGGGAAAAAACTTGAAGGTGACAAACTGTAGGACTGAGCACAAAAGCAGAGCGGATGGGTCACTTGAAGTTTGGTTGTTTTAAGAGCGCACACTAAAACCTCTTTGTTTTCACTAAAAGAGTCCAGAATGAGATACCTCCCAGACGGATTTAACTTAGGAGTCAAGGCTGTCTGCTGTAATACAAATTCTATGTAACAAACACACATAATCTCAAAGGAGTAGCATTGGACTAAAGCCTATTCTCCAAAATCCTGTGGATCGTTTGATGACTTTAAGATGTGGATCATACCAGGGTAAGAATATAAAACTGTCATAAAGGAAAAAAACATTGAGGTAATATGTTCTCACTTTAGGGCTCTTTGAGGATGAAGTCAAATCTGTGTCAAATTTCTGTAAATTTCTTATGAGGGTCTCTGTAGGTGTCTTAAGGCTTACATATTAAGTTTACAACAGCTCAGTGGCAGGGTTGATTTACAGGGTCACACCTCTGAACTCCATAATTACACTTTAAACCTTGTGATATTATTCTGCTGTTCCCTGCACAGTAGCAACTATTAAAAATCCTCCAACATATTGTGGCTTCCACTTAAAAGATTTAAAGGAGAAACGGCAGTAAAGTCAATTGTCTTAAATCATATCTTCATATGTTTCCCAAATCTATATTAAGTTGGAGAGTTTAAACTTGTGAAAACAACATAAAATCTGTTAGACATTATTAAGAAACTGCTGGGGAAGTAAGTTATGAGACACCACTTAACAGAGTTGATGCACTGTAATTAATTTTTAGCTCACCAAACTCACTTGTACAAACACCCGCACCCACTCACAGTGTCTGTTAGATATCAAAACGAAGCTACCAAGACTCATTACAGGCCTGCTTGTGTCATCAGGGCCTCAGCGTGGCAGAATGAATTAACGCAGGCATGCAGAGAATGATCTGCACTTTGAGGGGACGACTTTCTTGCTGGGCAACTGCTCAATCACTGCCACCTTAGGAAGGGTTTAAAGCGCCTCCCCTGTTATCTAGATCTCCTCCAATGTGCTCCTTTTGTTCAGCTGAAGTCCACCTGTTGCTCCTTTGGCCTTCACCACTCCTCCAACATCTGTTTGCCAGCAGCACAACCTTTAGCTGATTGAATATTATTGCAAAAGGAATTTGCCTCAGCATCGCTTTAGTAGATTTTTAGTAGACAAAACTGCTTTAAGTAAACATTAAAAACAAAGGCTAGCCCCGGTTTGTATAACCAACTGTCTAAACCCAAAGATATTAATTTTACTTTCGTAGAAGAAAACCAGCAAACATTCACAGTTGAAGCTGGAACCACTGGTTTTTTAGCATTAATCTGCTAATGGTCTCAGCTCAGGGTACTTTTTTTTTTTTTACTGTGACTCATTTTGTTTCCTGTTGCTCCATTGCCAGTTGCACCTCCGCCTTGTGCTTGACATTTACAAGGCAACACTGTACTATTGCTAACTGTTTTTGATGCCCACTTTACCAGATAGTTTATTCATCAGCATTACAGCATTACAGCCTCGTCACTTACCCTCGCTGGGCGCTGACCCTTTGGCCTTGAGAGAGAGGAGCTCTGGAAACCCTTAGCAACCTCCAAAGACAATAAGAGGCAATTACTCATAATCTGAGCATCAAATGAAGCAGAAAAGCTCAGCATGATTGATTACATAATATATGAATAAGGAGAGGTTTGTGTGATTGTACAGCGTCACAAGGGGCATTTCTGAAATTAAAGAATGTCAACACAGCCGTCCATTGTGAGAATGGTCGAGTCAAGTTGTCTGAGACAGAAGAGCTTGATATTAAGCACAATAAGTTAAAGTGCACAGCTGGATGTTTACCCATCCCCACTGCCTACACCCATTTCCACCCTGCTTGTCTCATTCTTCCACAAATAAAACATGCCATCAGAATAATTTGAAAGATGCTGTAATAAAATAAACAATCTGTGCTTTGGATGTTTTGTGAAGCATGTAAAGAGGACACAGGAATGCTGATTGAGAAAAGCCTGGAGCAAAAATGTGGGTGTAGATTCTCGGTCAGGATGCTAACTGATCATCCTGTCAGGCCACTCTGATTTGTTGTGTCTGTTTTTGCAATCAGGAGTGTCCGTTTATTGTACAAGGCTGATAATGTGGCCACCATTCACTTACATTGCTGCGTCTGTTTTCATGAAGAGAAAAATGAGGATAAGCTAGACCTCAATAAATGTTAGATCTCCGACTAATGATTATTTTCATTATCAACTAATCTGCCTATTATTTTCTTGATTAATAGATTAAGCATTTGACTATAAAATGTCATGAATGGTGAAAAATGTAAAGTAACATCTTCAAATGTCGCACTTTGTCCTACCGGCCGAAAGAATATTCAGTTTACAATGATACAAAACCCAGAAAAGCATTAAATCCTTATGTTTGAGAAGCTGAAAAATGTGGCATTTGTACTTAAAGGATAACTAAAAAGATACATAAAAAGCGATTTGATTATCAAATTGTTCTAGATAAATTTTCTGTAGATGGACTAATCTATTAATCGACTAATTGCTTTAACTCTAATGGATATATTAGAGTAAATAATGAGAAGCATCACTCTGAATCAACGTTCATGTTAATGATGCATCATTTTGTGTTTATAGGCTGTTTTTAAGCATGTGGATGAGTAGTTTGTGTGTTTTTATGTTTATAAACCTGCTTCTCTTAAATTGCCCCTTGAAAAATATCTATTTTGAGTTAAATTATGTAGTAGAAGCCCTATTACGGTGATATTTCCATGTTATATTTACGCTGTATCTCGTTGTGTTTTCAGGATGAAGGCAGTGAGTAAGAGCAAAGAGTCTGTGTTGAGTGATGCAGAGAAGGACAAGTTCCCACCCTCGGTCCCCTCTCTGGACTTCAGTCTGGATGACTCCGCTCTGGATGCTGATCTGGAGTGTCACAGCCCGCCGCCTGACTACAATTACGTGGTGCGCTACTCCACGCCGCCTGTGTAACCTCCCACCCTGGAGAATCTGACTGACTGGCCTTTGCTTTGTTCTCCTCTGTTTGACTCTTGTCTCTGGAGTGTTCAGCCAAGTTTGAGAGCAAAACACACGCGATTCCCTCTTAAAGTGTTTAGAAAAGACACTCTGAAACACGAGTCCGTAACACGAGTCTGTAACTTCTGCATCCTCCATCTTCCAGGGTGTGTGTTGCCCAACAAAAGGAAACCTGTAGACTGTTGATTCCTTTCCAGTTTTCAGACATTAATGCTGCTGGTCCGTTCCACATTCACTGTGATATATCAAACAGCTGAAAACAGGCTCAGGTATTTCTTTTCATCTACTGTGAAAACAAACCACAATGATTCCAAATTTACCACAGATCTGAGTAAACTATAACCTTTGAAGAATAGCATCCAGAAAAGAAAAGAAAAAACAGGATAGCTGAGTTTATATTGAGACTTTTTATATATGTATCCGTTTTAATTTTATTCAAAACGTAACAACTTGAAAGTCATTTATGGAAAAGGTTTTTTGTGATGTGGCTGCATGTGCTCATATAAAGGTTGGCTAAAGGTCAGTTTTGCTCAAAACAAAAAGCAGATGGATAACAATATAACATTGATTATGCAAAGTCTCTTATTTGAGGTGTAAGTGCTGACTAAAAATATCACCTTAACTTACTCAGGTAGACCCAGAGTGACAGCATGTTTTCTTAAGCTCTCCAGGTTACAGAAAATAACAGGTTAATGGAGGAAACAGGGCAGAGCTGAGAGTAAGACCAGACGGCTTCAGATTCAACATTACAGCTCGACCATGAACGCATTTAAATGTATATGTAGAGTCCTCCTCTGAAACTGTGTCATTTTTGTTTGGTCAAGCTAAAAAGAAAGCGAGAAGAAAACCTTCTTGGGTTGCAAACACAAGATCAAACATTTATAAGAACGGTTTATTCAAAAAGCACTAGTAACATTAACTGTGTATTTATTTTGATGGTAAACACTGTCCCTTCGTAATCCACTTCTGTTTGTTCATTTAGATTCATAATTTAAAGTTAACCAAAGGATTTTCCAGCGCAGTCTTCCTGATATGCTGCTGCTGTAGTAAAGCTGAGGGATTGTGCTCCTGCAGAAACATGGATGTGGATATTCTCCGTCTTGTGTTAAGTGTTAGTGAAGCTTGCAGGGCAGGCTCCGTGTGTGAGACATGTTAGCACGAGTCCGCTCTAGTTCACTGTTAGATTATGTGTTAAACATGTAAAATGTCCTTGTTTTAACAGCATTTCCAGCATTTTATTTGTAATACCAGATGTATTGAAAGCACTGTGGACCAAACCTTCGCTCACGCTTGTGTTACCGTACACAAACCCTGTAGAAATGCGGTTAGCTAGTGCTTGTTGACCACTAAAGAAAACAGTATTTGTCAGTGAGTAAACTACAGTATAAAGTGGATATTTTGTGTGTATTTCCAAATGATGTTTCGTTTATGACCAATTTGTGTTGTTTATGTGGAGAGGAAGTGAATATGCACTGATACTTTATATCAAGTATAATTTTTGTATTCTAAAGGTATATTATGTTGAAACAGTGTTACAAAGATTTCTGATTTATGTTGCATTTTTATTTAACTCTTAACTCTAATACATGATAGGAAATTAACATTTGCAGTATTTGTTGTAGTATTTCTTCCCAGTCTAACATAAGAGAGTATGTTCACTTATAATTCTGTCTGAGATTTCATTTAAGTCACTGCTATCACAGTAACATAAGGTTTCAACCGGAATGCTAAGAGAAACGTGTTTGGATTTTATTGCATTTTTATTTCATATTCCTCATACATAGCCATGGCTAATAAGACCCGCAGCAGCATCCTCATAGCGTTTTCTGTTTTGTTTCAGTGTAACACGTTAGTTTTGATGAAAGTGATGTTCCCCAACACTGTTAACTGAACATATGAAGTAAATAAATGAATAAAGATCTATATATTTATACATTACTTGCAGTGTTGACTCCTAATTGATTGAAATGATAATATGAGGAAAACACCACACCAGCGTGGAAGTTTGGAAACTAGGAAGATTGTACAGGCATTCATGATTCCCAGAGGATGAACCCTATTGACGGGTTTGGGGGGGGGTTTACAGTGAACATTACAGCCTAACAAACCTTTTAGGACATGACCTCATGATCCTTTTGTTTAATTCAATCAAAAGTAATATGCTCAAAATGACTAAAAGCCTCACAGAGCTGTGCAGATTTTTTGTGTGTGCTTTGCTGAAAAACAATTTGTTTTCATGGCTTCACGCAATAAGACAAACACATTGTACAGAGTTCAATGCACATCCCTTTCCTGATATTCTGCTTCAAGCAAACAAAACTTAAAATATATAATCACCTCAATGGGCCTCTATAAAACAGTGTGTATCCAATAAAATAAAACCCATAATATGATCCCCAACATTTTTGTCTCATGACCTTTGAAAGCAAAACAATGTTAAAGAAAAGCAACATTGACTTACAAACCCCCTTATCACTGGTTGCATTGCCAGCAATACCACCAAAGAGTGATGTTCCTTTCACGGGTTACTGCGTGTAAACATTTTTTAGAGGGAGTAGTAACGTTTTCCAGTAGTAAAATTAAAGAAACGTGTGAAAATAAGAAGAGTTTGTGTTGTAGAAATATGTTATTTCCTCCTTTATTTCCTGTAAATCATCTCACGACCCCTCACATTTATCCTGCAACCCCTGAGAGGGTCCCAACCCCCATGTTGGGAACCACCAGCAAATGCAAGTATGACCAGAGGCTCCAGACTATTCTTAACTCTAAATCAAGTTGGTTCACAGAATCCAACGCTCCTTAATTATTCCCATTTGAATTGTCAACCCTTAATGAAAAGGTCTGTTTAGGTTGGACTGTGCCATCAGTGTTCGGCCCCTCTGCTGCTCCTTGGACCATGAGACACTCACTTCCTGGCCAGGACAAGGTGTCGGCAGCATGTCTGCTCACCGGGACAATGCCCCTCCGAGCAGGAAAGGAAGGAACTCTTAATCATCTTGGTCACGACCGGAGGACGCCACACACAGGGTTTCCTATGGGGACGCAGTTCCCCTGCTTACCGGCACTGGATGTGTCCACAGGACAGGTTGGGCACTTGACTGTCTCCACTTGTCCAATAGGATTTACTATGTTTACTGTAATGTGAGCGCTCAACATTACACCCAAACACATCCCAACAACCTCCGACTATTTCCAGAATATGAGATACAAACAAACATGGGAAGGATGTTGGGGGGGGGGGATTCTTGACTTTTACAAACAGGTTTGTGTATCTGCACCTACACACAGTGTTTTTCCATACAGGCATGAGTATGAAGACTACTCGTATCCTTTCCTGAGGGGCCACTGTGCCTGGGAGCAGCACTGCCACTGAGAGAAACCACTGCAGAGATTTTATTAAACTACTAATTCATTACAATCAAATATTAAAATGAGTGTGAGATTATATTTTGTATTAATGATCTGAATCTGAAAAGTAACTATACCTGTCAAATGTAGTGGAGTAAAAATTACAATATTTCCCTTTGAAATGTCCAAATACAATGTTGCATAAAACACTAAAATAAAGCACAAGTATGTCAAACGTGTACTTAAGTACAGTAGTAGAGTAAATGCACTTAGCTATATTCAACCACTGCTCATATGCACATATGCGCTAGTATTTATTGTTCTTTTTACTTCACTACATTTATTTGACACTAATAGTTACTATTTTTTACATAAAAAGTAATAATATTCTATAAAAACTAATAACACTGTGGAAGGAACCATCCTGCATAATGAATTTGTTTACTTTTGATACATTAAGTACATTCTGCTCATAATACTTTCACTTAAGTGACATTTTGAATTCAGGACTTTTACTAGCAATGGAGTATTTTTAGACCATGGTATTTCTACTTTTACTTGAGTAAAGGATGTTAGTGCTTCTTCCACCACAGCATATGGACATGAGAGCATTGTTTTCAGACAAACTTGAAAAAATGTGCACCTACCCTTTAATTGTTTCAGTGTAATAAAAAGCAAGTCACCAGGTGGGAAATAAAGACCACTGCACAAAGAGTTTAAAGAAAATGATAATACCATGACTTAGATAACTCCACTTTATTCATCCAAAGTGTAACTAATGAAACATGTGATGGCATAAATCTGTCACCAGAGGTCAAGATGAAATGAGACATATATTGTAAAGTGACTTTAGTGAGGTCAGTTTTTGATTATATTGATCAAAGTAAAAAATCGAAAATTTTCCATGGACGGCTTTATAGTCTGTATGACGTCTTTAGATTCTCAATTCAGATAAAGAAAAACTACACAAAATAAACTTTAACAGGAAAAAAAGGAGAAACGGAGGAGGAATCCCCTCTTCAGGATCTGAGTGTACACACATATTATAATAATCAGAAATGTTCTGTTTGTATCATGTAGCACGGTGCAGTTTTTGTTTTCCTCATTTAACTGTTGCATATATGGAGTTGACGTCTCCCCTCCTTGAACACTTCCACAGCCTTTTCACAAAGCAAACAGCTGCAAAACACTCCATAGTCATTGACAAAAAGGTGTTCAGGGAACCTCTGAAACTTTGCCAAAAAAACATGATCCAACTGAACCTGTGAAGCTTGAAATCCTATCATGAACTAATTTGGGACTAGTCAACCGAACCGTACAAAGGTTCCCCTCCTACCCATATACTATAAATGTCCACACAGTACGTCACATCAGCGCCGCTCACCTAAATGCACAACAATGAGCCGGATACTGTCCCTTTAAAATACCTAACTTCAGTCCACCTTCAACAAGCTAAATAAAAGACAGAGCCAACAACACATACAGCTAAACAAAGCTTCTTCTGTAATTAGTTTTGCAGGAATGCTGAGGGGGACGTGAATGTCTGCATCAGATTTAATGGCAATCCACGCAAGCACAAAAGTCAACCTCGTATTGACGCTAGAGGAAACGTCAGTAGGATTCATCCTCTGGGGATCATTTGAGCGGCAGCGGTGGCTCTGGAGGTTGTCCATTAATCCCAGGGTTTATGGTTTGATTGCTGGCTACTCCTGTAAAAGTGCTTTTACGTGTCATTGTGTCCTTGAGCAAGACACTGAACCCTAAGCTCCCGATGGAGGCCAGCACCTTGCACGGAAGCTCTGTCATCTGTGTGTTTATGGAGAGTGAATGAGACCAATGTGGAAAAGGTTGAAAAGGTGCTATATAAGTGAAGTCCAATTACCTTTAATGTCTGCACAAAATGTTGTGGTAATCCATCCAATACCAGATATTCCAGTCTGAGCAAAAGTGGTGAGGCCGAAATTACAATCCGTTGAGGCGTGTGGCTGAAAACTGCTCATGATATCAAGATTCAAACAAACTTATGAGCCATCTGGTGACACCGCCTATGTAATTTATAGAAAATGATTCATGAGGATCTGTGATGTTGCTGAGGCTTCGAGAACTTTTCAAGGCATTTCAGTCTGGTTGAGCCACTCGTGTTGTGAATTAGTAAGAGCAATCAAACCAAAATCAGACTGTCTTTTTTTAACTGGATCTCTTCAGTAAAAATACTTTCTACAAAAACATCAGAAAGCTTGTATTGGTGCGATGAATTTATGTTTGTCAGGCTGGCATGCCAGAGGAGTAAAACAAAAAGAAATATTGCACAATATTTACTGTACTCATAGCGTGTTTACCGTCTGTCATTCCCTGTTTGTTTGCTGATGACAGACAGAAACTTATATCAGATGAGACCAGTGCGTCTGATCACCTCCAGCCTACATGCATCTGATAGGGAATTGTCTGACTTCAAATAGTTTCCAGAGAACTGCAACAAAACTATGTCAGCCCCCCACCCTCGGGAGCCTTCAGATTAATCAATGTCCATTCAAATGCAAAAGTGCAGTGAAACCAGCTCACCCACTTGCCCCCATTGTTTACCCCTCTGGTGGGGGGTAAGAGGTGTACAGAGTGCTCGTACGCCAGGAGGGCCTGGGAAAAATGCTGTTCACAGTGGCATAATTAATGTGAACATGGTGGAGTTATTTTTGAGCTCAGACGCAAGTTGTTCCATGTTAATCCCTTTTCTGGGAGATTTCAGTCTGCTCCTGGTGCTGCTTCTGTTGGCCACCCTGCTGCTCTGTGGCTGCTTTCGGTGAACTGAACTCCCTTCGGTGAGTTCAAATGTGGGACATCAGAACCTCAGGACCATCAGGACACCAGCAGTTTGTCAACGTGCGGTGGGCTCGTCTCATCGCTGTTGCACTGAAAACCAACCACAACCACCAACCGCAGTTTGCTTTTCATTTTTGAATGTTTTAAGGCACAAAATT
Source organism: Gadopsis marmoratus (assembly GCA_036023855.1). Lineage (NCBI taxonomy): Eukaryota > Metazoa > Chordata > Actinopteri > Centrarchiformes > Percichthyidae > Gadopsis > Gadopsis marmoratus. The sequence continues at coordinate 57,447 of JAVQJF010055991.1, read as the reverse complement.
GTAGAATCTGAACACTGTTCTTTTGCACCCACGATTTTTAGCCATGCTAGTAGCACGGCTCAGGCCTGCCGGTCAGTCGGTCCACCACTTTGGTCCAGACTGAAATACCTTAACAACCATTGGAAGGATGTCTGTGAGATTTGGTGCAGATCTCCACGGTACACAGAGGATTAAACCTAATGACGTTGGTGATCCCCTGACCTTTCCTCTACTGCCAAATGTCAGTGTCTCCAAGATGTTTCTTTATGAAATACCTGCAAAGCCAATAACATTCCCATCAGCCTCAGTTGTATTTTGTGTCTACTGCTAATTAGCATATGCTTATTGTCTAACTCGCCAAACAATGATGGTGAACAGGATAAAAATTATAACTGTTAGAATTCTAGCATTGTCAATGTCATCATGCCAGCATGCTAATGTTAGCGTTTCCATCAGAGCACAGCTGTGTCTATGTTCAGTCTCACAGAGCTGCTGGCATGGCTGCACACGCTGCCTCTCAGCCTTGTTCAATGATATATGCACTGGTGCAGTGCTGTGTCTCCTTCCTTTACTGTGCCACAGATCATATATTATTATTATTATTATCATCAAGACTGCCTAAAAAGTGAGAAACGACAATAACAAAAACATCAGAGCCCATATGTGTTTTACATAAGAATAAAAGTGAACTTGTTATATAAATGTTTATCCATGTTTCTTTATCTCTGGCCTTCAAATGATTCAAATGCTCTAATTTCCCACAGAATAATAATAATAATAAAGTACAATTCCCACGGATTTTCCTCCAAAACACCTGACTTCACCCCCTGTATGTATGACGATGTATCTCTCACCTTGTAAACAAAAACCTTTTTCACAATCTTGCCAGCATCTATTTCTGTCATATCTGTTGCATCTAGAACCTCCTGTGGTCTTAACTGTTACACCATGTGTTTTTCACTGTCACTAAGGTATTTAACACAAGCAAGCATTATTTCCCCAACATATCCTAATTAATTTCATCAAATCAAAATCAACATGCTTCACATGTGTTTTACATTACAGAAGACATACAAAGGAAAGCTGCCTGGGTGTCAGCCATGTAGGCAGTTTCTCTAAAAATAGTAGCAGATGGTCTTGTTTTACCTCTCTTCCTGCAGAGAAACGCTGTAGACACTTCAATAACATCAATGAAGTTGTGCAACAAACTGAATTCTTGGGCTGCTCCACTGCTCACTGTCACTAATCTGCTATACTCCCACACTATGATGAGCTCAGGGAAAGAAGGGACTTTTGTTACTTGTGCAAAGTCCTTCCGGTGATTGCACATTTGTTAACACTCACAGCAAGATACAGAGTGCACTTCACTTCATAATCACATGTTGTAGTATGCAAGTAAACACGTGAAATCCCTGGAGGAATTTTAATGATACTGAAACATAAATCCAATAACTCACGTCACTCTACATGAAAGGTGGACTCGGATTTCTTACACCAATCAGAGCAGTCAGGAATGGATTTTGAACCACAAAATGAATGAGATGTTCTTAACTACATATCTATCTATCTATCTATCTATCTATCTATCAGCGCCCTCAGTGGCTGTATTCTGTCCTGCAGAGGGCAGATCAATCAGTCTTTCAATGATCAACAGCTAGTTAGTTTTTTTCTGCACATCCATGAGAAGACAGGAGACAGCACAACTCAATAACGCCATCTAGTGAATACACAAGCAACTCATAGAGTGTATTTACTGTGCTTCAGCCAAAGGCCCCACACACCTGGATTTAAAACAACTACTTAAAGACTGCACAGACATTTTATAAATAAATACTTCCATTATTTATTCAAAAGAAGACTTTTACAGTACAGGAGTACTGGACTTAACTTTAGTTACAGTTACTTTGCAGATTCAGATTGATAATACAAAATATATAAATATAAAAATAAATTATGATGTATTACAGTTTAAAGGTTAGAATAAGACTTTTCTGATCCCCAGGGGGTTCACAAGTTACCCAGCAGTATATAAAGTAGTGAAAATAGGCCCCACCTTTAATGCATAAATAATTTGAATCCAGTAATATCATATACTGTATATTATTCTGGCCGTTCTGCATGATGAGTACCTTTACATTTGATACTTAGTAAGTATGTTTTGATGCTAATATTTTTATTTAAGTAAAATGTTGAATTCAGGACTTTTACTTGTAACAAAGTATTTTACACTGTGGTATTGCTACTTTTACTAAAGTAAAACATGTGTATTCCACCAATGCTGTGCTCAATATAATTTGTAACTTTGAACGAGTGTATTCATGTTGAGCATCAGACTGTCGTGATGATGTAGTGAAACTGATTAAAACCTGCAACACTATATGACAGCAGCCGTGATGATACATGAGCATATTTTCTGAATCAAAGTTGTGTACACCCTTTATCATGTGACTGTGATATCTTAAAAATGGGTTCTGACAGACTTAATAAGTCCGATGACATGTCATTTACTGCAAGTACAGAGTTGCATAAAATAACTTCTCCTCAAACATCCTCTTATGATGTTAATCATAAGGGTGTAGCAAGAAATGTGTGAAATGAGGATTCAAAATCAGAGAAAGTGGAGGACAACATGACATGGTGAATATGCCAAAAGAAAACATAAAAATATTTAGACTTTCACAAAGTAAGTCTGAACAGAATGTTTCATCCAGTTTGATGCAACAAAGTGCCAAGAAAAGATGGAGAAAATAAAGAATCCATCTCTCTTCTTCACCCATTTTCATAATACTTTTAATGAAACAACTGCCATCAAGATAATTCCATCAGTGATCATAATATAGACAGTTTCTCTTTCATTTATATGCTAAATTTATTTATTCTAAATATAAAATATATATGTATATATATATATATATATATAATTTATATAAGAATGTTTCCTAATTACAGGACTTAAGATGTGCAACTAAGTGTTGTCTAATGACCTTTTGAAATAACTAGTAAAGAAAAAAAAAACTGAAATATAAGATGGACAGCTCAGGACAGCTGTCTGTTTATAATCGATTGCCTAAAATCAGTGGAACAACAGTTTTTAAACTTACTTTAAAGCTGGGTTTTTCCTTTTGAGCTCTTATACTTTATGGGATTATTACATAAGCGTCTTGTCATTCATAATATATTGTATGCTTGTATGATGCATCTTGTAGTACTCTGCATGTGGCATACAGCATAATGAAAATGTGTTTTGGTGGTGGAGGCTGCCCTCTTGTGGTAAACAGTCCTGTGAGTGTGATGGGGAGTAGCAATACCACTATGGAGAAATACTGTTACAATTATTGTAAAAGGTACAGAAATATTACCATCAAAATATACTTAAAGTAGCAAATGTAAAAATACTGATAATGCAGAATGGTCCATTTCTGTATAATGTATTTTATAATATTGGATTCAAGTTATTGAGGCAGTAATGTTCTTCATCACCTTAATGTTTAATTCTGTACACTGCTAGCTTGCACCCCCTCCCCCCATATTATCTTAACCTATAGAAATACGTCATATTTCATATTTTCTTTGTTATATTTTGCATCATTAGCCTGAATCTGCAAAATAACTACAAAGTGCATTTATCAGATAAATGTAGTGGAGTAAAAGGTACAATATTTGCATCTGAAATGTAGTAGAATAAGTACAAATACTACAAAATACTTACTGCATAGAACTTGAGAAAATGTCCTTTCTTAGTTACTTTCCACCTCTGGTGGTCAGACAGATTTCACCAGTTTAATCACTGCAGGTGCAGTTCTACAGAAGCCCAGAAGAGGGCAGCAAAGAGACTGAATGATCAGCCTACACTGGAAACTGCAGGACAGAGCAAAGTAACCTCATTGCAAATACAATACAAAGCAGTGATGTAAACGAATGCGGTCTTAAAATCAAGAAATATAATACACAAGGTGAAAGCCATGTAATTCCCGGTGAAGTGAAGCAATAAGTGAATTCTTCTTAAAAGGCCTGACCGGTCTATCTTTGCGCATGAAGACCATCATTTCTACTAACATCACCCTGAGAAGAAAGGCCTTTAATTCATGCCTTTCTTCACATTTTTAGGTATAGTAGTGATTGTGAGCGCGCAAGAGTGCACCACAAATCTCCGTTGAAACCAGCAAAACGTCAGCAGAACAAGTGAAAACGTGTCATACCTGATATTTAACGGGCAGACAGCAGCAGGACGCTGATTTGTGTACACATCAGAGAACTGACTGGCCGTGGACTGTCAGAGGCCAGCTCGATTGGACTGTCTCATAAATATTGTGTGGTCAATAACCAGATGCTCCGGAGACGTCCATCAGCATTTATGACTTTGCGCAAGACAAACAGGGAGTTATAACTCTGCTGAATAAGCCCTCGGAAAACCTGACAAATGAATCCGAAAAATACCAACAAATGTGCTCCTCAAAGGGGGGGTGTGTATGTGTGTAATGGAGCACAGCTGGAAATGAAGCACCTGGCAGGAAAGAAAGCGCATTGTAAAATGATTCTTATACATGTGAGGTATATTCAGATTTAGGCTCAGTTAGTTTGTTGTTAACCACCTGCTCTTCAGCAGAGCGAGTGGCCAGGCTGAAAGCTTTCAGGGACTGGGTGTGTCCAAATGAGCTTTTTTATTAATCGGGCAGTTAGTTCCCTGGTGGCACGATCACAGAAAAAATACACGGGCTGTAATTTCAGGGGGCAGCGGTGGGTGATGTGTGGAGGGGCCGCTGTTTGTCACAGAGGGGGATGTCGGAGTTTCCTTGTAGCCGGAATTAGCTGCGAGGTGCGACCCTGAGGTGTGAACACGGAATACGAGAGGTCCGGCGTGCTTCAAGAGACAGTCTCTCACACTCGCTTGCGAGTGAATATCGTGACAAATAAAACGGGGCTTGCGCGTGGAGCGTGGTCGAAAACGTCCCACAATAACAGGATTCCAATCCGAAAGGTGTGAAACATGTGCTGCGCGCTCTGGAGTTAGTCTGGAAAGGCAACGCGCTAACATAACGGCTGCAAATAACTTGGTATCTGGGTTAAATTGTGTAGCTAAGTGTAATGAAAGTGAACGCACGTGACGGGTCCTATTAAAATATATCTGCGCGGGCCTTTTCCACCCGGTGCGTTTGCGGCCCTGCGGCCTCGGTCGGTCGCCGGTTCGCGCAGCTGATAGGCCCGCGGTGTTAATGTATTCATGGGGGAGTGGGCGGGTCCTGTCCGGGATAGGCCCACCGGTCACGTGATGACGCGCTGCGGGACAGGCGCGAGGGGACCGCTGTGCCCGCAGCGCCGGACACTCGCACTTCGATGCACATCTCCCGAGAGGCGAGGAGCTGGCCGACGTCAGGCAGGCCGCAGTGCACCGTCACCATCTTGTCAACGGGAGCCGCACCATGTGAGTCTGGACTGACGGGGGCTACGTAGCATTTCACAGTGGGAACCCATTCGGACTAAACTGCAGGAGGATTGTCACTAACAGTTTTCGAGGGCAGCAATGTCGCCTTAAGCCGGGCCACATCACCCCCCCCCCACCCCACCCCCCTTTTGCTGAGTTGATTGTATTTAATTGTTTTCTTTGTACAAATCATGTACTTGGGGTACCTTCTGGATAAAGAAAGCGGCATGTATCACCAAGGGCCAGTCAGAAGATCAAGCATCAATCTGCCTCCACAGAACTTTGTTTCCACGCCACAGTACCCGGACTTTGCTGGATACCATCATGTGCCAAACATGGATACGCACGCACAGTCTGCGGGGACTTGGGGACCTACATATGGCGCTCCACGGGAGGACTGGGGCGCATATAGTCTGGGACCACCTAATACTATTCCTACACCCATGAACAACTCCTCTCCTGCACAGGTTCCGTACTGCTCATCCGAGTACAGTCACATGCATCCTCCGGGGTCCGCGGTGCTGCAGCCGCCGCCGGACAACGTTACTGTCGCGCAGCTTTCTCCTGACAGAGAAAGACGCAATTCCTTCCATTGGATGAGTAAAACCGCGCAGTCGTCGTCTACAGGTGAGCCCGTCGTCTTTAAACATCGGGGCCCAAAACGACGTTGTTCGATTCTGTATCCGTTGCCTTTTCTCTGCAACACAAATGTAGGATTAAGACCGTTGGAACTGGGACTTTGAGTTTGTGTTTCCGTTCGGGTCCCACTGGATTTTACGCGGACATTTGAATTATTTTGTTTGCTTGGTTGTTTTTTGTCTGGCAGTTCCATGCGATTTTCAAATGACGTTTCCTATCGAGTTTGTTCTATTAATAAGAAGGTGCCCAGCATCGTTAGGTCAGACCCACTGTGGGGGGGAAAGGGATGCCGAACGAAATTGAGAGAACAGAAGGAGGTTCTGGCCTCCTGGCACTTGTCTTACGCGAGTTGCTCACATTGAGGTTAATAACAGTGTCAAATGTTAACAGAAAGAGAATATTCACAGGCTAAACTGTCACATGCCTCTCTAAAATAATAATAATAACGAATTGCACCAGATTTGCAGCAGAAACAACACGTGAAAAAAAAGGGCCCATAAATAATTCCCATTAGCTCATAATTCTGATGGGAACATGGACTGAAGGCCAGCAGCTCTCTCCTGTGCTGGAAATAAAATAAAATGAAAAAAAAAAGGTGTGAGGAATGGGCGCCGGGCCCAGTTGTGATGTTAATGCCAGTCGACTTCCCTGTCACATTGTTCGGTGTTCTGAGTGTCATCCGTCATATCCAGGCGGTGGCCTTTGCTTTCAACACCTCTTCACTTTGATATGCACCAACCTCCCTTCCTCTCCGAGAGTTATATTGCCGGAAAGAGTGACGTTTTTCACAGTCAACGTCTCAAACGTGGAGTCGTACACACTGTGGGGCCTTTACACAGCGGCGCAAGTTACAGTTTCAAAATCAAATATTCGTTTTAATTATGAACAAAAAAACAGCCGCGCTGTGTTACACGTTTTTAATTGAATTTAGCCCATAGTGTATTGTAGGAATACGGGTGTCCACAACAGCTCTCTTTTTACTTTCGTTACATTTGGCATCGCCACCCACCTCTTCCCAATTAAAAGAAGCCAACTCTTATAAACAGGCCTGTCAAATAAAATGAAATGCAACTCGTGTCGTTTGTTCCCTTGTAACTGGAGGATCTGATTGCTGTCATCAAAGCAAGACGAGGCTCAGTGTCCGTATCTGCAGCCAAAGCAAAGAGATGTGGATTTAAGAGGCAGCTAATAGAGATGCTCTGTGCAGATAGGCCGGTCCTGGCACGCAACCGAACGTCCCACTTCAGCCTGGCTGCACAATAGTAATGCTGATTTTTGTTTTTTTGTTTTTTTGTTTTTTTGTTTTTTTGTTTTTTTTTTGTTTTCTTGTCGTCTTCGCAGGTAAAACAAGAACGAAGGAGAAATACAGGGTCGTTTACACAGACCACCAGAGGCTGGAGCTGGAGAAGGAGTTTCATTTCAGCAGATACATCACCATCAAGAGGAAGTCGGAACTAGCTGCCAACCTCGGTCTGTCGGATAGACAGGTATGTCTTTATTACAGTGCAACACTTACTGCCTGGCGTATTTTCATTGCAGACAGATTTAGCATTGCGATACTATGTATGAGCACTAATGGACACCACATAAAAGTGTCAATATTATCAACATAATACTGTGCTGTTGTTGTGACTCTGCATGTTCACATTATGTACATAGACAGAAATACATTTGCCTCGGATATATTTAAATATACTTTAACCCCTGATATATTGTTTTTAGTTATTTTTTCATCCATTCATTATTCTATACAAATGTATTATGTTACATTATGCTCATGGTGCATACACACACGTTTTCTTTATTTTTTTCTGTCAATTTGAAATGACAGCAGAAAATAATAGCAACTTATGGACATTTATTATTTGTATATTATACTAGGCCTGCCTGTATTAATGTCATATCTATCTATTAATGGGCATTTTATTTTATTTTAGTAATGAATTGGAGATTAAACGAGGCAGCCCACACCCCAATAAAATAAAATTAATGTTTGTTATTGTCATTAATTCTTATTTCCTATCCAGGCCAATTTATATATGCATTTCATTTCCATTGAATGTAATTATTAAGTGCTGGCATGGGGATTAAACAAGGTAGCTTAAACCCAAAAATCTATATTTAATGTCCATTATATTTATATATATATATTTATATATATATATTTATTTTATTTCCTCTCTAGGCTTTTCTGTTTATAGCGGATTTATTTGATTTGATTTATTAAGGGTTTTGGAATAGCACGGCCATTACATGAGGTAGCCCGCACCCAGAAACATTTATTTAATTTCCTTTTTCCTCGTGCCTTTTTCAGGTGAAAATCTGGTTTCAGAACCGCAGAGCCAAAGAGAGGAAACTGATCAAGAAGAAGCTGGGTCAGTCTGACGGCAGCGGGGGGTCGGTACACAGTGACCCGGGATCGGTGAGCCCTCTGCCGGTGCCCGGATCTCTCAGTCCCTCAGACATCCACGGCTCTCTGTACCCTCCTCAGGGAATGAACACCTTGCCATCTATCAGGAATATACAGCAAGTGACTGTGACTCAGTAAAGCAGTTCACCCTCTGGACCATCTAACATAACTGAGCACTCCGACTACATGCTGACAGCCAGAGGATCTGAACTCACGTCCTGAAGCACAAAGCTGTGGATAAAGATTTGATTTATAGCAACGAAATGCTGGAGGCTCTTGAAATATTGCTTTTTATAGAATAGTTTTAATAACGTGGGGATTGTTTGTGAGTTAATAAGATATAAATATTCTTTTTTTTTTGTATGTGATGAAGTGTATGTGAATAAAATGAGAATTCAGGGACATTTTAATGAAGTTTTAAACTGGATGGTAGGTAGCTCATGCCACACTGGACAAACTTCACAAATCATTATTTTCAGCACAAGTTGACTCTCTTTAGTAAAGCTGTTAATGATACGGGTAGGACGTCGTCTGATGGCAACACTCAAAATGTAAATAAAATGTGGTTTTTGCAGTACACCTGTCATTTCTTTTATTTCTGAATTTTGTATTTTACATATATACAACCTATATTTTCCACCAGTATCGGCTGGAAGACGTTACAGGTAAAGCCTCTCAGAAATCAATATCTCCATATGGCTCTCGTTCTTTTGCTTATAGGCGAAAGAAATGTGTTTTATTAATACTCCTAACAATCTAAAAGGGAGCAGTATCAGACAAGCCTAGATGTATCATCAGAAATAAAATGTTTAGTCAAAAGTTTATTTACAGACTTTGGACTTTGACCAAAGCTTGAACATGAGTTCAGCAATTATTCAGCCTTATTTCTGTGTGCATGCAAGGCTGGTTTGTTGTCAGTTGTCTCTTAAATCGCCTCACGTCTTGTGACTTTAAAACCAAGCAGTGTCCACAAATAAATATGGCAACTAAGATCATGGGGGGGGGGGTATCACAGTATCTTTCTTGTTATATAGAATAGCATTTCTGTTAAATATGGTGCTATGTTTGAGTTTGCATTCAGTGCCAGGCTACAGTGTGAAACACCTTAGCCCATACAGACGTGACTCGCCTTGGTCTGTTTTATGTCACTAAGTGAGGACAGGTTCCAAAGCATTTCAGCGACGACGGTTCGGGCCTATGGGTTCAAAGTGGATGTAGGTCCATGCGTTAAGTGACATGTCAATTGTCAGACTGGATATTTCAGGAATAGGGCCTTTCCTGACTTTGACCTTAAGTTAACTAATGAATGACCCCTGATGCAAACTGCCAAACATTGCATTAACAGTCAACATGTCACGGGTCAAGTGGATTCATCTGCATCTGTCATGTGTCGGTAAAGTTAGAAGGCCGTTTCGGTGATAACCTTCAGCTCTGGTCGCGCGCCACTCCGCGCCCCCCGCTCGTGCGTCGGTGCGCGGCCCCGCGTGGAGACGTCATGAGCGTCTTACTACCCAACATGGCGGATTTTGATACCATTTATGAGTTGGAAGACGAAGAAGACGAGCGCGTAGTGAGCGAGGAACACTTGCCCAGATACTGTCCGGAGCCCGTGGTCATGCGAGGGGCCGGGCACATCACAGTGTAAGCAGAGCCGCGTCTGTCGCTCCGGTCTGTCCCGGTGGCGCTTTGTTGTTTTGGCGTCTTCCTCCGTAGCCTGCTTAGCACGCTAGCACGCTAGCTAACGCTAAAACACAACAACCAACAGTTAGCCGAGGGCTCCGTTGGTCTGCCAAACATTAGTACGACATAAGCCAACGTTAGCAGTCGTGTGTCCCCATGGCAACCATTAACGCGGTAGGCTAGCAGCCGATATTCGTTGGTAGGCAAGTGTAAATGTGATGTTCCGTTAGCTAGAAGTCTTAACGTCATTACCGGGCAGACTGACGCATCACCGCCGGTCTTATGTTTTTAACACAGACATTATTAAAGTGTCTGTTCAAGACCACACGGCGTCACAGAGTTAATCACTTTTTTTTTTTTTTACTGCAAGTTTCATCACTGTTTACATGGACATGTCAGCGCCTTGGCCGCAGTCTGGTTGAGGCTACGGCACTTTTTTACGGCGATGACTAAAGTGGAGCACAAAGCGTAAATCACGTCATGTTGCAGTTCAGTGATATCTACTAAAATCCAGTTGCACAACTTGAAAATCATCATAACATTAACCCGACTAGCAGATGCCGAGTCCCTGAGACAAAACAATTTTAAAAACACGAATCCCAGCTGTTACTGTTCACGTGGGTTTCCTTTCCAGGAAATGCACATAAACACGTGCAACTTCCTGGTAAACGGTATAATCACATTTTCCAGCTCCTCCATCAGCAGCTAACGGCAGACCAACATCACTAATGTGCCCACTAAGAACAGAAAATATACCTGCACACTGCTTTCTGCTCCCCAGTTCTTTTATCCTACATGGACGTGACACAGATTAAGGTGGGAACAAGCCTGTAAATGCAAGTGAGCTGTGTGTGATGGCACAGCACACATCGGCTGTGAATTGCATAATTGCTGAATGTGGGGATAATATGCCCACTATTTAATTAATGGGACTGATCACATAATACCCATTTGAGTGTCACATTGAGTCTGCAGTGGCCAATTCTCTCTAAAAATGAAGCTCCAATGGCTTACAGGAAGCTTGGACGTGTTCACTTATCATCCTAGTTGTCATTTATTTTTTGGATGTTTTACTTCGTTATTTTACTGCTAGTATTGGTGTGGTGGTACTATGATGTCGCTTTGTCTTCTGAACTCTTGCATCTTTGCTGTCTACAATAGAAATTAGAAATAAGTCTATCTTGTCATCCTTTTGTGGTTGTGTGGGCTTTAATGTCCTCCTGTCATAATGTCACTTAAACTAAATTTAAAGTAAAAACTGTGCTGCATAAAAAGGTTGTGAATACGCATGTTATGTCTCGTCAAGTAATCAAACAGTGTTTCTACTTAGGCTCTGGATTATATTTTTCTCATGATCATAGTAAGTAGATCATTTTAAATACATTTTTATTACCGTATCAATGGTCACATTTTGTCTGTTGTTTTTTCAGGTTTGGGCTGAGCAACAGATTTGACACAGAATTTCCCTCTGTTCTCACGGGAAAGGTACAGTTGCTCTTTTAGTTTTCTTGTACTTCAGTCTTGCAGGCGGCTTTCTGTTCAGTTCCAAGTGGGAAGAATTAAGCAATTAAAGCCACAGTGATTCTATTGTTCTTCTGGGCCTTTAACAACCGCAACTTCCCCAAACTGTCCCATTCAAACGTCTCCAAGTGGTTTTGATCTGACGGTGCTGCATTTCAACTAACGCACCACAGTGCATAGAAAAGAGCCTGAATGTGCTGCTGTCCAACTCTGTAAATGAGTAAACCGTCCATGGGGCTTAGTTGGCGGGGACCCCAGTGTTTTTTAGGGTCCAGGTGATAAAATAATGAAATGAAGACTCTGCCGTATACAAGAAAAGAAAGCTTCCTGGGTCGGACGCAGAAACACAAAAAGGCTGTAGGGGTAAGAGCAGGCTGAGGGAAGTGTGGGGCAATAAAAAGTACCTTCAGTATTGTGACCCAGGGTGACATGTGATGGATGAGGTCACAATTATGATGATTGAAGGGTGCAGATCTGGCCCTGCTGGGCTTTATTCTGAGGTCTTTGGCTGTTTGCAAAGAGACCTTTGCATCCTGTCATAAAAGATTACGACCCCCGTTTTATGGCGTACAGACTCAGCGAGGAATGAGCATCCATTCAAGTTGTTTGGCCGGCGCTGCCACAGGCACTGAGCTTATCTCCCCTTTGAGTCCCTCCTCGCCTTGAACAGTCTAGAGCTTGGTTAGCAAATCACAGGCATAGAATTTAGAGATCTCATCTCATCTGGACAACATCTGCAAACATCTACCTGTTGGTTTTCTCAAACTCTTTGATCTTTGTGCACTGCTTTTCTTTTGAGCAATTAGGAATCTTTCATGGCAGCACCACCTAGAAACACCTGAATTGTCTCTCTCCCTCTTGGTCTTAACATTTTGCTTAGATTTTCTTGCTGCACAACCCCTCTAAGAATTGTTTATTTTGGTATGCACATATCCATCCTTTCTCTTTCTGCCCTAGGTAGCACCAGAGGAATTCAAAACCAGCATCAGCAGGGTGAATGCTTGTTTGAAGAAGAACTTGCCTGTGAATGTGAAATGGCTTCTTTGCGGCTGCCTGTGTTGTTGCTGTACAGTAGGCTGCAGTCTATGGCCTGTTATCTGCCTCAACAAGAGAGTAAGTCCCAGAACTCCTCTGAAACGGGTAGGACAGTATAACTCTCCCTCACGTCGGCGCCGATTACTCAGTGGCTGTTATAGCAATTGAGCCGCTTTGGTCTAAGTGTAGATGGTAATAACAGACTCGCATTCAATTAGTGGCTCTGTGTAGAAATGACCCATTGCGCTGCACAGCTCCCCTCCTGCCCAGCATTTTAACATGGTGTTACCACTCAGAATTAATGACAGCAAAGTGGAAATTACTAGCTGCTAAATTTGGAGTTCAGTCCATAAATCCTAATACTGTGGCTGTTTACTGTTACCTGTTAAAGTGTTTGAATGAGTAATGAGTATTTTGCTGCTTGCATTAATGTACATGCATTTTGTTTTCTATCCCAACAGACAAGACGGTCTATTCACAAGTTGTTAGAGTGGGAAAATAACCGGTTATACCACAAGGTAAGAAAGATGACAAATTGCACATTAGCACCTGTGTGAAAGTGCTTAATTGTCTGCGTCAGTTTGCGGTGTAAGTGGAGTATCATCGTGATGGATGATGTCCATTAATCAGTTTTGTAAACTCTTGACTCTCTAACAACACGAGTCCATCAAAGCTGTTTGAGTCAGATCTGGTGCGCGGGGTCTGAGAGGACAGCGAGGTCGGCAGTAAAATGCCATGTTAATTTTGTTTTGTCTCACAGCAACAAATTACAGCTAGTAGCTGTTCAAAGGCATAAAGGAAGCTCTTCAGGGTGTCTGGCCACAGATTCACCCCGGCGAGACCAGACAGCCCTGCTCCCAAATTCCCCTGACACTCAAGGGGAGATTTCAGACAGATTTCCTTTGTGTGTGTCTTTGTGTCTGTCTGAGAGTGAGGGATTTGTATTCATTGTGTCTTTCCTTCTGTCATCAGCTGGGGCTGCACTGGAAACTGAGTAAAAGAAAATGTGAAAGCAGTAATATGATGGAATATGTAAGTAGCCTGTCACAACAAAATAACTATACATTTTTGGATTATTGCATAACTTCATAATCTTTTTGATTATTTTCATTAGTGATTAATCAGCAGATTATTTTCATGATTAATCAATCAACTGTGTGGTCTGTAAAATATCAGATAACAGTGACCAACAGTCATGTATGACAAAGGAAGGCTTAGCCATAAAAATAGGTTGTAGTCACTACGAGCAGATATTTTAACAAATGAGATATGTTGTCAACAAAAATGTTTTAACATTTTTGCAACTTGCCAGATACAGTAATTAACATTTCTTCATCATATTCATAGAAGACTGAATGCGGTCGGCATTATATTTCCTTCAAATCATATTTTCTGTTGCATATTAGTTGAATATAAAAGTAATTTCTAGGAAACAGGTTTTCTTAACCCGAACTGTGTCTATTTTGTGTAATTAATAGCTGTAATGTAAAGTTTCTTTATAGGACCCATAAAATAAAGTGTTACCGATTTATTTTCTGTCAATCGATGAATTGACCAATACTTTCAGCTCTAGTTTAAATATGTTTAAACATCTTGCAGTTGTCCAAACTAAGAAATAGTTTTGTCCTTTTCTCTCTCTACAGGTGATTCTTATAGAATTCCTACCCAAATATCCTATATTCCGACCGGACTGAGGAGGCTGTTAGAGGACTGGATGTGTGGCCCTTGAATCTTATCCTTAGTGCCTTGTACATACAGTATTTTGGAATAAGGGCCTGCACTGGTGTCTCCCGGGACGACCCCGTACATCTCCCAGTACCTTGTAAATTAGAAACACTGTCACTTTGCTTGAGAGCAGATTTTGCACATTTTCCCGACAGAACTAGACACGTCCCCTTTGTTGCACTCGGATGTGTTTTTGTTACATGTGACAAACAAGTGAAACACTCAAAGTGCATTTACCCCAAAGAACCATCAACCCATATCCCATCTATTATATCAGTAATCCCTTGCAAAGAATGTGATGCCTCCACCTACCTTAACTATCCTTGCCTTATGTATGATTTATTTTTAAATAGCGCTACATATAACGGGGAGGGAGGCATTAGGCGATTCAACAAGTCTGTAGATTCAAATGCTGTTTGTTGGGTTTCCTCTCTTTCAATCCAGTTCTTTGCAAGTAGATGGGATGGTTGAAATTGCCTAACGTGCAGTGTACGTCATCACCATGTTTTCTTTCTTTACATTTGACCCCCTGTACATCGGAACTAGCTAGTAAAAAAAACTTGACCTGTAAATACCATGTTAGAATAAGCTGTACAGTGGTATACCATTGTTTACATAAAGTTACTTCTTAGCTCTTTAGTTTTTTGCCAATATATTGCTGTACCATAGTTTTGATTAATGAAAGATGTCTATGTACCTTTCTAGTTTATATGGACCTGTTTACTTTGTAAGCCATATAGTTACAATGTACGCGATGCCAGAGTTCGGACTAACGAATGCACTTGAGCCCAGTAGAAAGTCAGGATTTCAGACACGAATGCATCCTGAAGATTCATCCAGTGACAATAGCAGTGCATGATACCATGTGGTTTTTGCCAATCAAGATGATGATCAATGACTCGTCATCCGTTAAAATGGGAGATGGTTGCATCTCTGATGTGCAGTTGGAAGATAATGATTTGCTCTTCCACCTCCACATCATTTAATCCCAACGTTGCATTCATAATTTTTTTTTAATAGTTTTGTACTTTTCCCTGTGCTGTGTTTGGTCCTCCTGATGTGTTTGGAAGCGCACACATCTCCAGTACATGGCGTGTTGAGCAGATGGTCCTTTTGTTTCAGCCATTCTGTCCAGTGTTAGTATTATTTTCCCAGATCCTAGTCGAGAGATTGCTGCATTGCGTTGTATTAGAGTGCCTCTGGAATAGTTGGTGAACCACAGTGAAGTACAGGTTGAAATCTGTTTTCAATCCTCTTCTCAGTGTTGTCCCTGTTACAGTTATTGTAAATGTTTGTCCCAATCCTGATGGAGAGAACAAATAAATTTTTGATTTTTCTTTGCTGTTGCTTTTTTTAAATTTGAAACCATTCTGTTATTTACAGTCACACATAATGAACCATGTGTCATCTTTCAGATTATTATTGACCTCTGCTAATGCACTTTGCCCATAGCCTGCTTCCCCACTACAGATATGTGGCTATTTGTCATGTTTAACAAGGTGTTGAATCGTTAACTTTAACAAGACAGTCTGCAATTAATCGACACATTTGTAAAACTCAGGAATGCTGTTACATAACCTACTGCTACTTTCTAATTTTATGGAACTGTGGTCAGAGAATACTAGGCCATGTTTCTGCTGTGTCTCAACCCCTCAACGCTGAACTGGTGGGCTTCACTGAGGTTGATTTTATGGCCTTTTGTTTTTTTTTGTTTTCACATTCATGGTCTCCCTGTTTTGGTCAGAGGTTTTCAGGAACCTTTTACTGCACCAGTGATAGTTTAAACTTAAGTTGGATAAAGTTATCTAATAAGCTTTAGCTGCAAGATTCAGTCAAGCTGTTTATTTCAATTAATTATTTAATCTGAAAAAACAAAAACACCTGGGAAACGTGCCTCCACATTCTGAGAGTTAACTTGAAAAATTTGGCTAAATGACATCCTAAAGCAATAGTATAAATTGTGAGAAATAAATTATAAATTTTACATACAAAACACACGATCAGCTAATATAAAACAATCTTATTAAAAATTAAAGGCCCTTCAGTTTTTATTTATGACAGATTAATCCTGCTCATGTCATGCAAGTTATGCAAAACACCAATAACAATGATAAAGTTGAGTTGTAACTTTAAAACTGACAGAAGAGCCCCTGATGTCCTGAAAAATATATATTTTTGACCTTGTTTTACAAGATAACTGGTTTGCAGTAAATATTATGCGCATAAGATTAAAAGAAAGTCCTCTGGGATCTGTAATTTAACCCTCTGAAAGGGGCCATTCTGTATGAGTACCTTTACTGTTGATACTTTTAAGTGCATTTTGCTTTTATACTTCTGCTCAGGTAGAATTTTGAATGACTTTTGTGGTATTTTGTGGTATTGCTACTTTTACTTAGGTCTGAGTTCTTCTTCCACTACTGTCTCACGTGTTTGCCTGCACAAACACAAATGTGTGTGTGTGAGATAGAGCAGGAGAGGTTGCAAATTTGTGTGAAAGTGTAGTGTATTCTAAATCAGTTTTTGTATCAGACTTTATAAAAACATTTTTTCATCTTTAATTTTGCATGTACATATCTTGACTGCTGAGCAACAGTTTCATATGGAGAAAAAAAACACATTTTAAAAGTGTTTCAGTCTAAAATTGATCAAACATAAGAAAGGCACCTGAGTAACGTCCTTAGTATGTACAGCTTCTGTCCACTAGGGGTCAGACTGAGCCATGAACAGACTGTACAGGTTATTGGACATTTCCTTACGGGGGTAAATGACTGCAATCATTTGCCACAGTAGTTAATTGAATATGTGATATTCTTTCAGGGAACGTGGAACAACTTCAAAACCACTCAGAGCTCTCCGGCCATTATGAGACTGGAACCAATGGCAGCTTGTGAAGTTAAAGTGTAAGTTGCAGTGTTTGTTTTAACCATTTTCCTGACACTACTAGACGTATGTCCCTTGCTCTTTGCTATACTGATTAATTTTCTCCCCAAAAGTCCTTTCTGTGGGATCTTCCCAGAACTGCTCAGCCTTCATACCACTTTGAGTGACATCCTCATAGTGTAGTCAGAAGCAATGTTAAACAGAAGAACAGCATGATTTGTTATCATTTTATTGAACATAATGAAACTGTGGACAAGCTAATACACACACTACCTACTGTGTGTGTATATACATATATATATATATATATATATGTATATTATTCAATAAATCTTGTATCAATTAAGAAACGAGAAAGGCCACTGGGAATGTGTTGACACATAAAGAAAAAGGTAACACAAATGTATTTGAACAAGGCCATTCCCCTTTTAAATTCCTATAAACAATTTATAATGAGAGGGAATAGTGAAGGGAAACACATTTTAGTACAGTGGAAATTTAAGGCAAGTATACATTCTGGTTTGTCCTTCAGTGTCTACAGGGTACACGCTTATCAAAATTGTTCAGTATGAGCCACCATATCATTTGACAATAAATACAGAGGTCAATGGACATGTATCAATTAAAAAGCTGCTGAATGTCTTATTTATATATAAACAATGCTTTTCATTAAGACCAAACATTCATCACAGAATTACTTGCTTCTATAATCCAGCTCACAGTTTTAAACAATATATATTTGTCCACACTTCCTGTTGCAGCATTTGCTAATATCAATACCAAGTTAACAGAAAATAAACTTGGACCCAAGCTGTTTCCTACTAATGCAATTCTGATTAAATGACCTATGCAGGCTTCCTGTTAAATTTAGAAGTGTGTAAGATTATACTGATGACTTTTAAGGCTTGGATAGGACTGGACCTCAGATATTTCAGACTTTTAAAGCAGACTCTAACTGAACCTTGTCTGCAGCAGCATGAAAATGTCACTGTTGATTTGATTCTTTACATCACTTTGTTGAACAGTTTGAAAATGCAATACAGTTCATGAAATCACACAAACGTTCAGGACAAGATGATTTTTCTGTCTTTGGAATCGGCCTATACACTCAGCAGCCATTTTGTTCCATGTAGCCATCTATAATTCTTCATCACAACTTTCTAAGTATACTGTAAGCACTACATTTCATCTTTGGATGCTGTTTATGTGAATCACTTGAATCTAGTCAGACTACCAGAGAAGATTATTTAACAGGAAAGCAAAAGATACATTAAGTATTCAGAGAAGGAACAAAAAGCAAAACATCTATCCTTGCAGTTTGTCCTTTGGATATAATTCACTGATTGTCATCATTATCTCACCCTGATAAAAGACATTTCGGGCAATTTTCCACCCTTTGAGTGTGAGAGGACATTAAAACAAACAGGTACCTGCTGATCACATGTTCTATGTTACATAACCGATCAAAAGACATAACGAGAACAAAACCTAACAATGAGTTACTCATGGAAGGGACAGTCAAGGATGCAGCAGAACAGGGCAAAGATCTGTGTGTACATGTGAACAGCTAAGAAGGTGAGAGAGAGAAAGGGGAGTGAATGGGGGGACGAGTGTGTTGCTACACAAGACTCCCAGGCCAGGACACCACAGTCAGCGTGACCTTATTCTTCTGCAGCTTGAGCATCGGGATGAGAGAAGAGTTGTTCATCCCCACTGTTGTGGCCCCGTTCACTGCCACTATCTCGTCACCGCACCTGGAGAGAACCACAGACCATTAATGTGGAGTGACTACAGGATACAGGAGCTTATTACGTCACATGGGAGTCAAATTAACTTACTTTAGGCGTCCGTCAAAGTGGGCAGGCGTACCAGGCACAATGGTTTTGATGAAGAAAGGCTGCTGGCCGTGGCTCTCTTCATAGCCCCCGACGATACTGAAGCCCCAGCTCTCGTTGTTGGTCTTCTGCAGAACAATGTCCCGGCACCAGTGCATGTGACTGAAACGACGAGGGCAGAGTCAGAGCTGAGTCTTTCATATTAAAATGAACAGAATATACTTGAAGTAGAGGAAGAGAATTCAGGTAAGGCCGCTCTACCTTGGTAATCCCAGCCAGCGAGTCCACAGCGGAGTCCAGTTGAGGGTGTCGTCTCGTGGGTCGTCTTCAAGGTCCAGTTCATCCTTGTTGGCAGCCTCAGCGTCCTCCTCTGAGTCCTCAGAGAGGGTCTGAATGACACGGAGCACCACCTGAGACTGAGCCGTTTGAGCCTTCAGCACAGAAACGGCCTCATTGTAGGTCAGCTGAGTCAGATCAACACCGTTGATGCTCAGAAGAACGTCACCTGAAGGAACACGGACGGAGACATTTTAGGTAAGAGGATCTGTGTTCAACATGAACAGTTTTTCATTTTCTTTCTTTTCTTTTTTTTTTTTTTTTTTTTAAATCGGGGTGAACTCAGAAACTTTGAGGCGTCTAAAGGTTTATGTCATTGTTTTGCAATAGCTCCGTTTACCCCGTACACACTGCATTGTTTTAACATTTACACGCTCCGGAGGCAGTTTTGGAAAAGCTCTGTATTGGGGGGAGAAAAAGATAGATTTCCAAACAGAACTGAAAATTGTTTCCTGCTGTTGCTGTGTATTATCCAAAAAATCCCAGCAGAATTAAGTTTTTGATTCAGAGTTTGAATTGACTGTAGTGATGCAGCTCTTCAGACACACAATGACTCCTTCCTGTGCATTTTCATTTAGACACAACAAGAGCTGCAACAATTACAAATATTATGATAATCAATTCAATTTGTTTGTTCCAGCTTCTCCAATGTGAGGACTTGAGGCGTTTCTTTGTCATATATGATATGATCGTAGACTGATTATGTTTGGATTCTGGACTTTTGTTTAGAGAAAACAAGACATCTGAAGACGTCACCTTGGGCTGTGGGAAATTTTAGCATTTTTCACATTTTATGGACAAATGGTTAATCATGATAAGAACCTGCAAATGAATCGATAATAAAAATAATTCTTAGTTGCAGCCCTAGCCATAACAAATAACATGACAAAGACACACTGCAAAGCCTAAAACTTCAAATACTGATTTCTTATTAAAAGTCAAAATCCCAGATCACCAGATGCTGCTTTGTACCTCTTTTGATGGTGCCATCTCGGTGCAGACAGCCGACAGGCTGCACACTCGTGATGTAAACGGGCAGGCGGCTGCGACAGTCTCTCCCCCCGGCTATGGTGATGCCCAGGGAAAGCCGAGGCTCCTTCTTCAAGCTCACAGTCTTCTCCTGGCTGGAAAATCCACCGGGAGGATCCTATATGAACAATGAGACAGATTAATACCAAGCAATGACGAACATGTTGATCAACATCACCAATTTTTTTAAATAATGCTGGCCTTGTTCAGGATGCCATGTTTCACAAATTCTCCACAATTGTGTCTGTGCTGCCAATTATGCTCAGCCTCTCCAGGATCCTTTGACTTAATTGATTCCTCTAGCAAATCCACTTGTAGAAACAAATGTGAAACATTTGAGAAGGAGCTGAGAGGTAAGGGTAGGGGTAATGTGTGAGGATCAACACTAAGCTCTCGTAGTGGAAAAGATGTGTGGAAAATGACAGCTCCAACCAGCCTCCTTGTTTCAATCTGGAGTCTGTAAACCATCCGAAGGGAAGGTGGGGGAGGTGGGGGCTCTTCCTCCCCCCAGCAGGGAACCCACCCCCCAGCAAGACGAAAAGGCTCGACTCTGCAGGCAAAAGCTAACTGTTACCAGCTTTGATCCTATGCCATGCAAAGAAACAACCAAAAAACAACAAGACAGTGGCCCCGTAGCGGCAGAGTGAGCAGCACCCCAGGCCTTTTGATCAGGACAGAGGGAGGCCCCAGAGAACGGCTTTCATCTCCGCTCACTGACGCAGGTGTCTGCTCTCAAAGCTTCTCACGCCCAACTGGGGGGTTGCTATTCTTTCTACTGACGGTGTATGGTACAACTGAGTGTGACTGACAAAGGAGCGATCCTCACAATTACACTGTGTAAATAGAAACATGTAGAGTTTGTAAGATACGGCAACCAACATTGTGGCTAGTTGTGTATAAGGAAGTTGGAATTCCAGTAGCCAACAGCTGGAAAGGGCCCAAATAAATGTGGACAAAAATATTTTACTTAAAAAGTAATTTGAGCACTGTTTTGCAAGGAAATGTTCCTCATTACCTTCATGTAGGTGGACCGGCGCCTGAAGTATTGCAGCTCAGGCCTCCTGGCTGCTCTGCTGTGTTGTCCCTCTCTGCTGCTTCCTCCTTCCTCCTGAGTCTCTGCAGGTCTCATCACCACAAAGTTCACACGCACCTCACTTGCCTAAATGCACACAAAGGTAGAGAAATTAATTCCACAGTAAATGCGTGTATGACACCATTAAGAATTCGATGGTCACTGATTGATATTTTGGTGTTCGTTTTGTGCAATGGCATTTATTTTGCTGAAGAGTGTTTTTCCCTGCAATAATTATCAGGTTGTCAGATTGATTTGCTACCTTCCAGGCAGCTTTTGGTTGATAGTAGTTTCAGGATGGAATTCAACTTAAAGAGACTTAAAAGATAGATAACAGAGATAGATAATCCATCCCATTTAACAAACTTAGACAATGTTATCTTTACCCTGCTAGCAGCGGGGGCCTTTGGTAATATTGGCCCATATATCACTTTTCCTTTAAAGCAAGATGTCTGGACAAGAACTACCCAAAAAGCCATGACATTTTGTATAGATATTCACGGGCCCCAGAGGCTGGTTTTTTTTTTAAGTGAATTTGGTGACCTGCTGATCTTTCCCTTTACTGCCACTATCAGGCCAAACTATTTCATAAGTGGCATTTTGTCATTGTCAGATTGTCACTAAATTTGTAGGGTGAATTCATGAACCCTGTTAAATGTTTAGTGAGGTCCAGGCCTTTTCTCTAGTGCCACGCTCAGCACAATTTTACATGGGCCAAATTAGTAGCCCAATGACTTGTAAGATTCTATCATCAGCATCTTGTTTGCGCTGATTAAATCTCTTTGTGTGGTGTAATTGATGCTGCAGCATCTAAGCTTTAGACTTGATTTGCTAATGTTACATGATTGCAAAGTAATCGAAGTGACTGCTCTGAAAGTCTTTCCTGTTGCTGCATTCAAGTGCTTGTGAGAAAGTAAGAACCAATAACATTTGACTGCAGGAGCCTTTCCATGATTTAACAATCATTTTCAGAAAGTCCATGTTTGCATATTGTTTGTTGTCTTTGTTTCTCAGCCTTGGTTTGATTTAAAAAAATAAAAAATAAAAACTTAGTTCACGAGTGCAGTCATCCCCCAAATCTGGGGGCCAGTCACTCCTTGGGCCTTTCCCACACTTCAATACTTTAAAGAACACAACGGAGTCAAAAAAAAGGTTCAAATATGAATTGAGTTTACTGGAAAAGAAAAAAAATCAACAGGTACAGCAAACCCGGGTCCGTTCATGAAGGGCTACACAGACACAGAACATTTCTTATATACGTTTTCACTACGCCACCACATGTAGATCTTCAAACATAAAACCACTCCCCTTTGCATGAGTTGACTGACAGATTTTTTAAGGTCTTGGACCGCTAGTTTGTCTTTTTAATGAATCTCTCTTTTGTTCACTGTTACCTATATCTCAACCTAAAACACTACTTCCTCTGGAGCCAATTATTCTCACAGCCGTCTTGGACAAGATCCCATTAGTTTCCTTTATAATGAATCTTCCTTTCAGTCATATCTATACCCCTAAACATATATTTTGTCTTTGAAGCCTATTGAGTTGTGCACCTTGAAAAAATTCAAATCCTTTAACTCATTTAACTCACAGCATTGGATCTGTACTCACCCTTCCACTTCTGCCTTTTCACACAGAAAATTAATTTAGGAGGAACACGTGTCCCTGAAAGGAAGAAAACTGTACAAAGACTATGCACATCTGCACCTGCTACTGAGTACTTTGTTTCTTACCTGACCGGCTGTGTACTAGATCTCTGCTTTACTGAGCGGTGAGAACTGACTTCACTGTACTGTTCTCATGATCCAGCAGAAAGCATCCTACATATGATGTAGTCTGACTGCATGTCTTGTGCTTTCATAAATTCAATGTTGTAATATGTGCATTATATTAGTGTCTAACAATATATGCTGTTCTTTCATAAAGACATTTTGAAAGTCAACAGAAAATAACCCACACTGCAATTCCTTAAATGCACCCACAGATGAGTTCAAATAAGGCCATGCTAACAGCTACATTATCACAATAACATAACTTTGACAAAAAATTAAGGTGTCTAAATAGTCAAAATATATATATAAACTCAACGCAAAAGCAGCCTACGTAGTAATCATGTAGGGCGTTTGTCATTTTTAGTTAATGAGCTAAAGTTTACAAAATCATATCTTTGGTCCTTTAACATACCTGTATGATTTGGGCAGCGCTCTCGGGTGTACCATGCCTCAGGTCATGTCCATTGATGGCCAACACCTTGTCATTGTTTCTCAGTTTTCCGTCTTTGGATGCCAAACCACCCGACAGCAGGTCCAGGATGAAAACCCCACTCTCCTCCGATTTGCGGATGAGTTTGATGCCGAGCGGTTCGGTGCGTTGACTTTTCATTAACGTCACCTGCAGGACTGTGCCGGGGCTGTGGTTGGAGGTAGCGTTGCCATGGGGACTGTGAGAGGGCTGGGAGGCAGTGGAAGTGGTGCTAGAGGAAGGCTGATGATCAGACCGTGCATCCCTCGACTTGAAACCTTTCTCTTGCATGACAGTAAGCCTGAGGAGGGAAGGCTGCCGCAGCACTGCGATGGCCCGAGTGTGGGGGACTGAAGCCAAACTGACGTCATTCACCTGGAGACACAACAGCATAAAGAGAACAAACAACAGTCAGAGGTGAGGCAGCCTAATACAAACATTGCAGTACACACTGTACATGTAAGCTGCAACTGTTGGAAGTTTTGTCACTTATGTTACTGCAAGATAATTGTGTTAACATCAGCCAGAAAGTTGATGTTGTGAAAAATTGAAGCTGTTTCATTTTGTGACATCTGACCTTTTCCTGCATTAGAATGATCAGAACGGTGATAAATCCTAGTTACAAGTTATCGTCAGCTTGCCTCTTCTGTCTGTGTGATATTTTCTTCACAATCACAAACCTGATGTGAAAGTAGGCCTTCATAAAAATCAATGCATCGATTCAAGGGGAAGAGAAAGATTGAATTTCAAAATGTTGGTGATGCAATCTTCACTTGTCGTCACCATATCTCTTTACATCCATCAGCTTTCCACAAAGCCAAAAAAACTGCAGCTAATGTTTCACATCCTGACAGCTGCCTGTTGCCTGGCAGGTTTTTGTTTCCATTTCCATGTTTGGGATTGGTTGGCTTCAGAGGAAAAGCTGCATTTTGGAGGACACACTGAAGCAGGGGTGCCAGAGCCGAGGCCGAAATAGTCTATAAGCTCGGTTTACAGAATTACCACATTCCAGAAGTACCGGAGGGTAGAAATCCAAGGAGGGGAACATTGTTGGAGGAGAGGAAACCACAACTTATTAAAATCTCCAATTAGTCCTATTCCGCACTTCCACTCTCCTCTGTGGAAACCAAAAGTGTTACTACAAATAAAACACTAAACCATACTCAAAATTAGCTCATAAATACAAAGACATGGGACACTGACTTTTAATATTTAGATAATATTGAAAATTTGAATATCATACAAGTGAGCTGCAACGATTTGTCAATTCATTGATTTGCCGATTGAAAAGAAATGAATCAGCAACTTTTTTGAGAATCAATCAACAAACATGCCATACACAGATGATGACTCCATGTTCTCAAGTGTAAGATTTTGTTGCTTTTCTAGGTCTCACATTATAGAAAACTTTAGATTTTGGGGGTTTTGGACTGTTGGTCAGACAAAACAAGCTATTTGATGATATCACATTGGGCTTTAGGATATTGTAATATAATTAAATGTTTCATAGTTATCTCATGTTTAAAGACAAAACACTGAATCCATTATATGAGAAAATAATCGGCAGATGCAGTCCTAAATTATTCCCACTAGCAGTAAACCGATTACATTGTTTCATAATAACTCTTTAGTCGGCTAGGTGAAGTAGTTTACACTGACATGACTTGTTCGGCCTGGCAATATTAGCCATGCCTTGTTACCATGGAGCTAAAACTCGTTTATCTTGAATATCTACTTTCCCTGCTGCAGAGCACCTTGTTTACAACGAAATGAGAATGGTAACAATATGTTAAACTGAACTTTGTCACGCTATGCCACCAGGATGCTTCTGAATTAAATTCCCATGCTGAAGAAGAGATGAACACTTGACATTATGGGCTACATTATCCCAGTACTTTCCTCATTTAGTTTATTATTCTCGCTCACCTCCAAGATATGGTCCCCCGGGGCCAGTCTGCCATCACGAGCTGCTAGCGACTCCCTGACAATCTCCTGGATGACTATGTTTCCCAGCGGTGTATCTTTCCCCCCCACGATGCGAAGGCCCAGCTCCTCCTCCGGCTCCTCTCTGAACAGCTCCACCACATTAGACTCAGCCACCAGACTGGACCGCAAGGGGGAGTTGTCTGGAAGGAAGAGGGACAGAGATCCAAGTGGAATAAATATGGTTGTCTTTCCTGTTTATGAAGCAAATAACTCCTCAGTTCTCGTTGGCTGAGGTGCTCCTCGTAAAATACCTGATATACCACAGAGTTAAGTTTTTCCTGGGAGTTAGATGAGAAGATTAGTGTCTGTCTTTACCCTCTCAGTGTAGATACGCTTATTTTGAAAAACATACTGATTGTGAGAACAAAGTTTAAATATCAATGACTAGCCATCATTCCTATGAGAAGCTATAACATGGTATTCTCTAAGTCAATGAGCTGAAATCTGAGATACAGTATCACTAAAGCATTTGTCCACCAGGGAAAGAAACATGAGCACTCAGACAATCACACAGGCTTTAAACAAACTCCCAGGTTAGCTGAACTTATGTGGAAGAGAAAACAGTCAAACAGTAAAATTATCATTTAAACGGTCAACATTCATCACAGTTTACACACCAACGCCCCTGTTTAACTAACATTCTACTGTTGTACAAGTACACTTTTCCTGTGCGATGAGGGATTCTTTCATTTCAGGCGCCCTCTCTTTCACTTTCACCAAGCAAATAAAGAAGATCATCTGGCTGCTATTGGCTTGTTTACAACTTCTCTGATTATCTGACCGCTTGTATTTCTGACTTCTCTGTAGTGAGGTCGCCATGTTCCTAGATCTCAGCACTGTTAATATAATTTGTAGAAAAGATTGTATCTATGAAGCGACCACCCATGTTTTGATTAACTGGAATTATCCTATAGAGATATGTTTGTGCTAAAATAAGCGGAGCATATCTACACTGAGAGGGTAAAGACAGACACTAATCTTCTCATCTAACTCCCAGGAAAAACTCTGTAGTATATCTGTACCAGTAGAGACATGCATAAACTTACTCAATGCTGTGCAACCTCTTTTTGAACTTTAGGTGACATTTGATTTTACTGCGCACAGTGAACAGTAACAGAGTGAATAAATCATTCCAAATAAATAGCACGAGTTGTAGCACACATAGTACCTCAACCTCGGGATTGATTGATTGAAGTATTTACATGCTACAGCTAACCTCTCAGCAGTGTTACCAATGATTTTAGTCCCACGCGCACTACGAAGGCATGGATCCGGCTGACTGCAGAGAAAGTACAACATGCTGACATTTTTATGCTGAAAAAAACTATTATTTCATCAATCAATAAGTATAAGACCTAATCAATATTCTAAATTTATAAGTGTCAGCTCTTATATGTCATATTTTAAAAGCGTACAGCACCAATTTGATAAAAATGGAAATTATAATGACAACAATGCATACTTCTCTGTGGACACTGATTACCAGTTGCCTGGCAACTTTGTTTTAGCATGGACTTTGATCCACAGTAGTGGCTTGCAAGTTGCATTTAGGGTTTGTTCCTGTAATGAGATGGTGTGGTCTAAACATCTGTGAGCTAGTACATGTCCCTACACCTTGGCTGATGATTCACCTGTGACAGACTCAGAATCAAACCCTCGAGGCTAAAAACATCAGCATTTCCCATCTGCGTGGTCTGACAACCACCTCCACTGAAGGGGATGGGCACAAGGATGTAGGTTTTGCAATCAACCCACAAAGGAATATACTTCTGTTAAACCTACAAGCTTCTATAAATATCAGTGCCACTGCCAGAGACCAACCTCATATTGCAAACCATTTCCTAAGAAGTGGTTATTCTAATGATCATGTCTGTGTGTACAAGGTACAAAGGAAACACAAAAGTCACTGTACTTGTGCTATATTAATTGAACAGAAAACAGACTGAATTGCTGGTGTAATGGTGGCTGTTAGTATGATGAAATGACTCCCTACCGTCCTCACTTTCTTCATAGGCAGGATTAATCAGCCCAGGCTCAGGCTGATCACGGGTGGGATTTCGGGACTGAGTTACTGAATGTTTAGCTTCACCAGACGACTCCCCGTCACACTTCCGCCCCTTTAGCTCATTCCACGAGGGCCTCTTCCTCTTCTCTGCTTCCTCCCTCAGTCTCCTAAAAACAGGACATCTGGGGAAAGATGGGAACATGAAGGAAACTAGTACAGAGAAAGAAATGGCTGATAATTAAAAAATACATTTTAGTCTTTAAGGAACAACACACAGGGATGGATGAACACAGAAATGGAGGTTTAAAATGTTTGGAAAGGATAAAGAGAAGAGAAAAGATGCAGAGGATTTAGAAGACAAGCACTATGCAGATGAGTGGACAATTTCACTGCATTGCAGGGTGTCTGGGTGAGATAGGTTGAGTCTGATTAAGTCACTCAGCATGCTGGGCCCGCTGTGTGTTCCTCAGGCTTGAACTTTGTCTCCTCATTGTTTGCAGAGAGGCTGCAGCAGGACAATCTGCCACCCGCAACTGACTGCGTCGTGGCTGGCCTGAAGGACGATAAGTATCACACTGGCTATGTGGAAAATATTATATAACCACTTTAAGGAATAGTTTGACATTTGCTTATTTATATAATATTCTCAGTTAGATGAGACTGTTGATAGCACTCTTGTGTCTGTACAATACATATGAAACTACAAGCCAGCTGCAATATATAATTTTTACAATATGGATTAAACAAACATCATATAACGTGTTAATTAGTGTTTATCCAAGTGTTTGTTCCAGGATTTTGTTACCTTGGACAAAGCCGAGTCTTCATGCTAAGCTAAGCTAAGCAATCCTGCTTTTGGCTGTAGGTCCATATAAAAAGGGACATATATGAGACTGGTATCAGTCCTCTCATCTAACCCTTGAAAAGTAAGTGTATTTCCAAAAGTGTCAAACTATTGCTTTAATGGACACACTCATGGACATTAATGTCATGGCAATACTGGGCTTTTAATGATATCTTTGAACTGTTCTTTTTCTGGGGCAGAGTGATGGTACAACATACATCCTTAACAAAAGAAAACCCCAAGAATTTGGTTGACAAGTTATCATTCATTATGTGTTTTCTACAATCAACACAGGGTCAAAATTATACATACAAAGTTCAAAGACATCATTGAAAGCCCAATATTGCCATGACATTCATGTCCATGATGAGTGTATGTAAACTTCTGTTCACAACTACACAGTACTACTTACTCACTGTAATGTAACTCTTCAGATGTATTCTCCCCGATATGCCTTATAAGCCTTGGTTTCCATTTGAACCTGTGCCACAAATCCCTGATAAAAGCCTCTTGACAAAGTGATGAAATCCAGGATTCCTATACTGATGTATTGTGTGTTGTTGGTGAAAACTCAAGCATGGTACTATGAGTGACTTTCCCCTTCTACGGCATAATAAACATGACTGTTATGCATAAGGCGAGGTCTGCCTCAGAGGTGACTGAAGGGTCAAAAAGTAGCATTTACAAAACCATCATAGAAGATTACATAGTATGGCTGCTCACCCCCTTGTATTTGATAAAGACGGAAAACATGTAGAATAACACACTGTGACCAATCTTTCTGGCCACGTAGGGGCCTCACAATATACACTATAACTGCTGTCATGACCTGTCAGCATTCCATCCAGACTCTTACCTGTTGTGCAGGTGAGGCTGCAGTTCACAGCGCTGCATCTGCTGCTGACACTCTGCATTGTGGGGGCACATCACAGTCAGCTTGTCTAGCAGGTTCCTGACCAGCAGACTGGACGGACGACACTGGTGTAACTGCAGCCGCTGGCGGTCCACAGGGCAGAAGTCCTGCTCTTTCAAGAAGTTGCTCAGACAGTGAAAACAATAGGTGTGACCACAAGGGGTGTCCATAGGTCTGAGGAGGGGCTGCAGACAGATGTGGCAAACCAGTTCATCGTCCACCTCATCCTGGTACTCATACAGGTGGCTTTCCAGGCCATCGTGCTGCTGGCCACACTCCTTACATACTCGCGCCCATGACAGCCCTGCAGTGCTACTGCTGCCGGCAACTTTGGTTTCTGTTGTAGCCATTGGCTGAGGGAGCCCAGTCCAAACGTCTGTATCTCTGGAAAAAGTCTGCGTCCTCTTATCTCCTTAAAGGTTGTGTCCAGTATACTTCAC
The DNA here is from genome assembly GCA_036023855.1 of Gadopsis marmoratus. Taxonomy (NCBI): domain Eukaryota; kingdom Metazoa; phylum Chordata; class Actinopteri; order Centrarchiformes; family Percichthyidae; genus Gadopsis; species Gadopsis marmoratus. The sequence goes on along the minus strand of JAVQJF010055991.1, from coordinate 27,455 downwards.
AAGTGTATGTCTGCATGTCCAAAGTGTAAGAAAAACAATGGTCCAGAGTTAAAAAAAAAAAGTTCTCCACGTCTCCATTTTGATTTTCTGTTGAGAGAGAAACACATGTCAAGTTCTGCTGCAGAAGTTGGACTATTTCTACTCATACCGGCCAGCTCCACAGGAAATGACAAATCCACAGATCAGCAGCAATATGGCAGCAAGCCGCAGCTGCTTCCTCTCAGCCAGTTTCCTGAGGGACAAAGGGAATTCTCATCTTAGCCAAAAGTCATTGTGCTCCACACTGAAAGGGATAAGCTCTGTGAAATGAGGCAAGGGAAAATGGGCTAAAGTCAAACCAAAACGAGAAGGGACAAAGGCATGGCACTACACGAGTGTAAGATTTTTGGATGAACTGGGCAGAAATACAACCACCATCACTAATGACCCCTTGCACCAAATCAGCAGTGATCTCCATCCCTTTGTGCAGCTCATAATCACCTTTAATTCCCTCTTGTAAGGAGAGTACTGATTAGGAACGCATTCTTTAGAGAAACTTTTGGCCGCCTACGCCACTTATAAACAAATACATTAAATAAAATGTCATAACTTATACCAAATACATTGAGTAAGATCTCATACAATCTAGCTTGTAAGATAAATTGCATACACTGCATGGATTTAGAATGAAATTATGTTTAGGGTGAACATTTACTACCCGCTCATTACAAATTAGGAGCAAAAAGTGGCATTTAGTTGCAGTAAATGACTTTTTTACAATATAAGCAAGGAGTTTTGAGCACTTGAACACTTTGACAGGCATCATTTCAGAATACTTGATGCTGTCTGAGGGGCTAAAGTGGCACAGAAATGCTCAAGCACACCACCAAATACATGACATTTTCCTAAGAGCACGAAGGAGAAAGAAATCTGTTCTGCTGCACATTACCACATATGAAAAAGAATAAAAATAAGCAACCACAAAGAACTCACTACCTTCAGTTCCCTTCTCATTCTGACCCCAGTCATAGATTTCAGACACAAAAAGACTGCTTTATCTTCAGTGTTATTGCCTTGGAGCGACTCACCCAAGATGATATCTTTGTTGTCAAGAGCCCAATAGCCACCGCACGCAAACGCGAGACTCTAACCTAGCAGCTGCCTGAAGCCTGAATGAAACTAGAGTCCTGCCTCTTGAGCAGCACACCATCAGAATAATGTGTGTGTGTGTGTGTGTGTGTGTGGACACATATTTGTGTGCATGAGCATGCATGTGTATGAGCTCTGACTGCACCGGTGTGAGGAATGCAGAAAGGACTCGGTGTAACTAGGCAGAGTGAGAGGAGAGGAGAAGTGTTCCTCCAGCCTCTGTCAATGCTAGGGAATGTGTGTGTATATCTGTGTGTGCATGCGTGTGTGTGTGTGTTCTTGGGGGGTTGGGTGCTCAGACTGCTGATGTTGCACTACCACAGGTAAAATACACTCTGTAGATGAATGACCGACTACAAATATGTGTGTCCACACAGCTTTCCACATACACGCACACAGGCTGAAGTCACACAGGCCTGCTTTCTCTCGTCGTGTTTACTTTGTACAAGTGATCCCTCGTCCTGTAATGGATAGGTGTCATGGATCCTGCAGCACAGGGTGGGAGGCACTGTAGAAACCAGGCTGTGCGCCATTTATTTGGAGGTCACATGACCCGGTGCAACAGCAGATAAGCAATACAATGCATGTACATTAAACACACTATGCTGCACTACTGAAAAGGGTAGAGCATCAATAATCAATAAAACGTTCACAGTTTCACTCCCATCAAATTCTCTCCCTCTATTTATTCTCGGTCCCTTTATTCCTATTATTTGCTTTGTGATAAAGTGACGTGCCCTAGCTGGGAGTCGCAGCTGGCTTCATTAGAGCAGTGGTCAGCTGCACAGGAAGACATGCAGCGACCCTGGAGACCCTCCTGCTTACCGAGTGAAGGTGGCTGGCACTCAAACTATATCACTGTCCATCATCACCCACCTGACACAGTTTCACAGATATGTATTAAACTAATCCTAATCATACACTAAAGCAAGAACATTAGTCCCACACTTCAAGAAGCTTTTTAGACTAGAGACAGATATAAATGGGGTGAAATGTTTTCACAGGTCTGGAGCCGACCAAAGCATATCTGCTCAATACAGCCAGCCTTGATGAGGGAACACCTTATCCGAATCAAATGCCTTGTAATCATGTGACAGTCTTAAGCTTTCAAGGGAAATGTCTGTGGCCCTACGGTCTCCCAGAGGATTTCCCAAGGTGGCGTCCCTTCAAAACTGAGCCGAAACACTCGCTTTGATATGGTTGATATGAGTGAGTCACATGTGCTGCCACACCCTCGGCGAAGGTGAGGCCATGTTAGGCAAACAATTTCTCCACAAGAGTCCATGAGACATGAGGTGTGTCATGTCTACCTCTGCCTTACACTAATGTCTGGTGTTATTACCAAGAGAAATAACACATACATACTGCACACGAAATGGAAAATGAATGAAATTGCTACCCAGAGATGAATGAGTCTTAATCATGAGTGTCTGAATATGACATAATCAAGTGAAAAGCTCCGACACGTCTAAGAGTACACATTCATGGCTGCACCAATTACACATTACTCATCATTTTCTCTGATACTTCCTAAATTTAAAGCATTATTTCCTTTGTAATTAGAACAACATGCCATCATTGAGCACTGTTTGAACATTATGTAACTATAGCAACAACATACAAAGTCTGTTTTAAATACAATGGCCGATATTTGCGTTGCATATCTATACGCAGGAAAGTCCAACAACACAAACCACCTGAGCATTCCTCAAATTGTTCTCCACTCCAACTTCCTCGTCATGTACATTAAATAGAAACTGTCGGCTTCTCAGCCTCACTGCAGAGCCTCACACGTGGTGGTGGTGGTACCAGTGTCTGGCCTACAAACCACACATGGAAGTTAAGCTTACATTCACAGGGCTTCCCACCGTGTGCAACAGACCTGCCTGCACAAACCAAACAAACACAACTTATCCTCAGCCAAAGATGTTGCCGTTGTGTTCAACATAAAGGGCAAAAGGTTACTGGAAATATCATAAACAAAAGCCATCTGCATTCGCTTACAGTGCAAATCACCGAATCGGCCAGTGAAAACAGAAATGAGTGGCATCAACTCAGCCGATGTTTGATTTGACTCAAAACAGAAAACGGTCAAGTATGGCTGGTTAGGATCTGGATTTTCTGTGACTTTCATGTTGTCTCAATGTTTCCACAACAATTCAGCTTAAAAAAAACCCCCAAAAAACATTCACTCTGTTGTCTGCGTATTTGCAACAGCTACTGCAGACGTGGCACAAATACTAGCATATTTTGGAAAAACAGAAGTGCTGTAACTTGACTGAAATATTACTCAGGGTGAAGTTGGATTACTCTCGTTAAAAAACAAGTCTTTGAAGTAACTGCATAGCTGCACATAATCACACTACAAGAGGCGACATTTAGCATTTGTGCCGTGTCTGTATCTTGACCGGTATGAAAGAAGTACTCAAACCTTTAACTTGTGTAAACATGAAGGCTCATTTCAGAGTGTTATGTATTTAATAATCGTAATATTACGAATGAAGCCCTAATATGGAGCATTGCGATGTTGAAGCTGGTCGAGCTGCAGAAAATGTAACTCCTACATATACTAGCAGTATAATCTATAATTATGCATCATATTTTGCAAACTGATCATGTTTTCCATAGAAAACCTGCACCAGCAAAGTAGCCAGTAACTACAGCGATACAAATAACTGTAGCGGAGTAACAGAGTACATCTCCCTCTGGAACATCTGGAGTCAAACGTTTAAAGTAGCATTAAATGGAAGTACTTAAGTAAGCATATTTAGCTCAGTTTTCACAATTTCAACATGAACATACGCAGGTAGAAACCGCTCCATCAGTGCTCTCCACACGGTTACCAGCTGTACATGGAAAAGCTACTCAATGACAGTAACAAGGGTATTTGGATTAACTTCCCCCCCCCCCCTGCCTGGATGTGTGTGTGTTGTCACTGGGACCATAAATAACTCGCTGCCCCCCCCGTCAGCCTATGGTTTGGTCCTAATCACTACACCGAAGTGACAGATCCAAGAGACAGAAGAAGTCATAAACGACCGACGGCATCGTGGTTAACGTGGCAGGTGAACTCTGCAATGGCTTCACCTTCGGCGCAAAAAAACCCTGCTGAGAAAGCGCGTTCTGCCGCACACCTTGAGCACGGAAAGTCACTTCTCCGTCGGCGGGTGAATGCGTGCTCTACTTCACCCACGTCTGACCATCGCGGGCGGGCTCGGTGCGCCGCTAAAAGACGGGGGGAACGCGTCGATAAACGGAACAGAATCGGCCCGAAGTCGAGACCGAAACTCGCCTTACCTGTGTGAAGGTTGTGTTCCGGAAGCAGCAGCTAACGTGTCGCTAGCTTAAACAAAGAGACCACAGCGAACTCCGCGAATAACGACTTTAATGTCATACCGCCCGCAGACTGGACAGCAGCTACACCGCCGAGCTCTCCTGACATTTTCCTTCTTTCTTTCTTCCTCTACCTCCTTTTTTTTTTGTTGTTGTTTTTTGTTTTACCGCATTGCTGTCTTTGAGTTTATCCCTGCCCGCTGTCCCAGGTGTAGTTCACCCGACAGGCGGAGGCTGGGCGACTCTCCCAGTTTCGACCAAACATACTTGAAAGCCGACAGACGCTTCAGCGGCAGCACAGGAAGGAAGGAGTCCGTGCAGGTGTAGCACACACAGCAGCGTGCAGGTGTAGCACACACAGCAGCACACCGCTCTGCTGCAGCATAAACACAACCAAATGTCCACACGGTCCGTGTATGTTGTTGTACCATCAGAATCAGGCTTATTGCCGAGTTTGCTTTGGTGGATTGGTGCACGACCATGGCGAGTGGAACATCTATAAAGAGAGATAAAACAAGTTCTGCACGTCAGCATAAAGAGGAGATTGACAATAAGATGAAAAACAAACAGTATAATTAAAAACTGCACAATGTGACTGTTATTTCAGTTAAAGGGCTGTACAGTTTGTGCAGGTATGTGAAACATATTTACTATACTATACCCATGTTGGATATTATGTTATGCTATATTACTACATTTCACCTTATGAAGTATACTATATTATACTGTAAAATGTACTGTTTTATTACATTAAATACTATAAAATCTTTCTATTTCTATATTAATTCAGACAAACACTGAGTATCATTACTTAGTCATATACAATATATTAGTCTGGTGCAGCGGTGGAAGGTAATTAAGTACATATGCATGTACATATGCAACATACAAGCTAAAAAATAAAAAACATTTTGATGCAGGCAGCCTCTTCAAGACATGGCATCAACATCATGTTGATTATTCACAAAACAATTCTCATGAAGAAGCTTTCAGGGGCCCCGATTTGCTGGTTATATAATAATATTTTATGACAGGACACTAAATACCTGTTGGGTTTTGCAGTTGATTGGACAAAAATAAGCAACATAGAAAATTGTGATGAAAAAGTTACCCAGCAGTATATAACGTAATTAAAATTAGCTCCACCTTTACCAGCTGCAACCTGAAATTGATAAACACATTAATTCATCAATAATTATAATCGAGTAATATAATATATATTATTCTAGAATGAATATATTTGATGCTAATACTTTTGTACTTTCACTTTAGTAAGATTTTGAATGCAGGAATCTTACTTGTAACAGAGTATTTCTATTACTGCTTTTACTTAAGTAAAAGGCCTGAATACTTGCAATACTTTGCATTTATTTCACTAAACACAGATGAAAACATTTTAATTAGTTTATATCATGACCCTTTGCTTAATACTGGCCTACAACCCAAGCTTCCTGCCTTATCAAAACATCTGTCAGTGAACACCTGGATGGTGGTGAATAGGAAAATACTACTGGTTTTGGGACTGTGCCAGTTAAAAGGACTGTGACACATGAACACACGGTGTAAAGCACCATACCCCCTGCAGAAAGGAAGGGAAGTCTCTGTGCCATAAAATGTCCCTGTGAAGGCCTAACTCCCCCAGGATTTATAGCTGTGGTAGGAAACCTCAATACAAAGTGACATTTGCTCATACAATATCACAGAATGAGACACTCCATTGTGGCAATACAGATTGGTCTATATTTTTTAAGACAGCCAGGAAGTGAAGTTAAGTTTTTTGCTATCAGTATTAACTGAATTACAGTATAATACGAAGTAATCAGGTGAATTAGACTACTGTTCTAAACTTAGATTACTGGTACAGCGCTTTGGGAACCGTTTCAGTTGAAAAGCGCTATATAAGAAAGAGTCCATTTACCATTTACCATTTAATCATTTCTTTTAAAAAGTGATTTCTCAACCCACTTTCTTGCGTTGCCTTTGGTGTAAATGAAAAAGTAACCTATATATTGTATCCAGTGGCCATCATACTCCAAACAATTACAATCCAACAACAGGACAAGCATGAATGATATTACCATGAAAAGATTTAAGACATATAAAGTCAATTTCTTTTAAATAAGATTACAGATTAGCCTCAAAGGGCTTTATGGTCTGTTCAACATATGACACCCTTGATTCAGATTCAGGAAAAACTTTAGCATAATGTACATCATTCTGATACTGCTTATGTAACCTTTTTAAACCAAGTTATATATAACACATTTATTAACTATAGACCTGCAAAGTACTTCAGACAAATCACATGAAGCGCTTATATTTCATGGTGACACTGTTGGCTGTCAGTTAGACGTAGTTTGCCAAAAACATTTCTTCCAACAACTTGGCAGCATGACGGTATGTGATTAATGTGGGCTAAGTAGCAGACAGCTGCAGAGAGGTTTAAGAGCTTCCTCTACTCCTGTCTATCAGCATTGATGACAAAGAGTGACACCATGTGTTTAGATGAGGTATCATAACTGAGTTGCTTGAAATTGCTCAGAAATTTAGAATTGAATGGCTGCTTGTTGTCAATTCATTACACATGGCAAACTAACAAATGAGTTGATTGTTAGACTGGAGTAAAGTCATCACTTATTACAGCATCATCAGAAATTTGAATGACTACGCAGGTTTAAGATGTCTTGTAGACATGTGGTGTGTGTAACTGCCTTTTGGCATACCATGGCAGCCTTTTTTTGGGGGCAAATTGTATTTCACAGCATTGAATTTAGTCCATTTCTGCTGGGAAACGTGGAAGTGATGTGAAAACACAGAGACAAGGTAAACACAGACGTAACAATACAATACATCCTGAAGCTCTGTCTCGCTCTCTCGCGTGCATGAGCGCACACACACACACATACGCGCACACACACACTCACACTCACACAGAATTGGCCCACAGCTCTCTGTTTGAGCTACAGTACCTACAAACAAGAAAGAGGCTGTTTGTCTTTCCTGGGATCAGTAAACATCCTCAACACAAACAAGTTCCTCTGGAGTGAGAGAGGAGAAACTCACACCGTCAAGGCAGCTGCACTCTCACTCCACCACGGCCTTTGATGTCCTTCAGAGAGAGCTGATAATGAAGGCCCCTTACATCTTAATGCTTTTAATTGGAGCGCGGATGTAACAGGTTGCTGATACCTTGTTGTCATTGTCTTGACTTGATGTGAACCAAGGACAAATTTAAAAGATATCATAATCCGTATTTTCAAGCTGTGAGGAGAAATCTCCAGCTCACACTAAAACATAAAGGCTTGTGTGGCTTTGTTGTGTGGTATTGTCCAATTATCTGAAAATAACCCCATTAAATATGTACTTTTGTTGTTGTCAACAAATCTCATGGAAAGACCAAAACCAACAGTAAGTTAGTCCGTCTCTCTGACTCTCTCCATACTTTCTGGCCCATTCATTCCTACTGAAGTTGTAAATCTTTAAAACGGGTTACAAATATATATGCTTTCATTTTTTTAAAAGCGCCAAATCATTTCCTAAAACACCTGCGCAATGTAGTTTGCAGCAAACATTACTCTAACTTACCCAAATCAACATTTGGTGCTCTGTTGAGTATTTACTGCAGGAGGCTGTGCGTGGCATTGACGCCAAATAAACTACAGTGCACACATTCATTGTGATGTCAGCCAGTGCAATGATGTGGCTCATGGGTGTGTTTATAGTGGTTTTTGGACAACAGTGGAGGTCTATGGCACAGAGGAATAAGCTGTATCGGACTTTGGCTACACAGATAAAATAGAATCTCACCAAAGCTGTCCTTTAGCCTTCAAGTACTACACCTCAATGAGCAAAGAGAGAGAGGCTTTATGGATACAAGTAAATGTGTCTCTGCTCCTTAGTTTTTAACTGTTGCTGAGGGAAACCCAAGGACACTTTAACTCTGCAGCAGCTTGCTACCCCCCCGCCGGCTATGCAAGGCAAAAAAATCCCTCCTCCATCTTGACCTGGGCGAGACAGCGAGGCATTTGGTACGAGCCACAGCTTGCACTGCAGCCCCAGGTATGTCTGGCCTCCGCATGGCGGCTTTTAATCAGTGACTTATGAGACAAAACCCACCAGAACACACTGTGACATTCAAGCTTCTCTTCAGCGGGCTAATTTGTCATTTGTGGGTTTTGAATTTATTGTCTGATTTGTGTTTTACTTTGGTAAAGATCTGCTGTGTCATTTAACTGATTTGTCTTTTTTATATTAATAGGCAGGAATTGGCTGGTCACTTAACTGTATCAGAAAATGAGGCATTATTTGTGCTTTATTAGTCCAAGCCAAATGTCCAACAATGTGGCACAATAATGCAAATCATGACTTGCTACTGTAGTGTTAAACCCTGAGAACAAGCTGTATGTTTGTGTGCATGTGTGCATCGAAAGAGTCTTTCCAGTCTTCCCTGTCTAAATATGCTTAGCCCCAGATGATCTTCAAGGGCTTGCTTGTTTGTACCTGTCGTGTCGGTCTGCTCGTTCGCCCAGCATGACACCCTGTAGCCCAGGATCATCCCCTCCGAGATCAAAAGGGCTTGGTGATTCTTATCAGATAATATTCTTGTCCGCCTTCCCTCCCCTTTGAGTCCAGCCTCCTCACACTGTTGACCTGAACCATGGACACTGTTCCTTATGGCCCTTTGGCCTTTCCTTTTCTTATCACCGTGATGGCCAGGCCATGATAAGGCAGGTCCAGCCTCAGGAAAGAAGTCCTGTCCACTCTTCTAAAACTTCACAGTTGCATAATTCAGACACTTCAGGGCAGTAAAGAGGTCATCTCAGCTCAGCTCCGTGCTTGTGGTACTGTGTTTTACACACTCACACAAAGCACAAGTGAGATATCGCTTGCCATGCAAATTATATTGATCATAAATGTGTTCTGACTTGAACATTGCAGGTCAATTTAAGTGTCTACATTTACAAAAGAACCTTGTCAGTCTCGCTTATATTTCATTTTTAATGTTGTAGATATCATTTTGGCATCATGCTTATATGTGAATTTGAATCAGGATTACACCTGATCTTTTTGCTGTCATCCTCTTAGCTTGAAAAGGCTGGAACCTGCTCCAGCACAGCTATATTTTAAAGCCTGACATGCGACCACAGTGCATCTGTCTCGGTGTTGTATGTATTTATGAGTATGCAGGCTGAGCAGACAGACAGGGAAGACTGGTGTCCAAAGTCACGACCCTGCCCTGACCTGGATGAAGGAAATGGTCACGCTGCTCAAGACAATGCAGGGCAAAGGAGAGTCTGAGGGGCTGGCTGGTCAGCCTCTAACAATGGGGTCCATGCTCTAAGACCGTGGGCCACACAAAGGCCAGAGAAACCCCCTCCTTCCCACTCCCACATTGCAGTAGAGCTGGCATTTCACACTGGCCTGTGAACAGCCATTCAATCAAACTACTGTTTAACCCGACCCCTGGTCTACACAGAAACCAAGATGAGTCTGGCGGGATGTATTTAGGTAACTGACCTCAGTGGTCTTACTACGAGAAAATCAGTTACTACACAACTCTGCTTTGCTGCTATCTTAAGTTAATATGGTATTAATTTGAACCTTTAAATGCAAGATGTTTCCTATTTTGTAATTGCTGCTGCAAATTCCTGTGAATATTCCTTAAAAGCATCTAATCAATAGGCCACCCAATAAATAATGTGTCTAGTGATGGGTATAAGGAGCAATAGCTCCCTGGGGAACAAGAGACACCACCAGACCCTTCGTCTGGGTCAACTGCCCTCGAGCAAGGGCTGAGAGAGGCAACCCCATGATCCTCTCTTCTCAATGGATTGCTCCTCCCCTCTACCTGTACATGGATCGGATCAAGGTGTGGGGGCTGCATATCAAACAGACTGAGGCCTTTGATGTGGATGGAAACACAAACACTGATTTGAGCAGAGTCGTAACAGCTTATTTGTTCCCTTTAGTCATTCATTGAGCTGCTTGTTGAATGTGTATGTCTTCAAAGGACTGCTGCATGCACCGGTGGTACAGTAGCCAGGGAGGCCCTGAGAGTACCCTGGCCTAGTGGGTAGAGGGAAGGCCATCTGGCTTCCTGTTCCTTAGATTTGATATTGATTTATTGGCTGTACATGAGAAGATAAGGGGGCACCAGCTGTCAGATGTTCTCCTCTGCATCCTCACAGACAATGGACCTCCTGGTCATCTACATCCTGACTAAATAGGTAATGAATCATTCCTTGTTATGTTTTTACAAGGCAAATAGAAATCACAACAAAACAATATGACATTTTTGCACAACTTTGTTTTTTTTTTAAATCACTGATTTCCTCTTTACTGGGTCTTGTTGGTAAAACAAAACAAAACAAAACAGCCATTTGTTAAAAAGCAACAACAAATGCAGTTTTATTGAAGATATCACTGCAAATGGGGTAATAGTAACCTCAAAATTTCTTGATCAGCAATTGAAATCATTATTACACAAATTAGGAAACACAGTTATTGCAGATTTCCACTTTATAGACTGTATTTAGGCACATGTACTGGTCTGCAGGGCTGAGATAACAGTAGTTTCAGTGTTTGTTGTAATAAAGCCTGTTCCCAGTAATGAGGTGCAAAATTGCATTTACTATTCCTAACAAACCCTGACAACCTTTCACAGTTTAACCCATCACAGGAACCATTCATTCAAAATTAGGCTCTTATGCATAACAAGTCTCCCATTCCTGTTAAGTGAGCCGGGGAGTGCAGCAGTTTGGCCTGAGCCTTGTAGGTAGAGGTGTCAACATGGTGCCACAGTGAATTGTACTCATGCCTGATTTTTCTCACCAATGCACCCCCCACCCTGAAAAAAAGGACACACTCACATACAGACAGACTTTGGTGTCACCCACCCTAGCTTGTTACCCTCCCCCACCCGCACCCTTTCTTCCCCTTTCCCCTCCCCTGCCAACACAAGCCTGTGATGTGACTGTCTCAGATAATGAGGTGGGAACTTTATTGCACCAGTCTGTGGGGATAACAACAACTCAGGCGTCTGTGCAGCCTCCCTGATATCGGGCGCCCTCTACTGACTGCTGCGAGCTCACGCCAGAGCCACAGACACAGACCTCTCGAATTCTCCAGCAATGCACTTCAAAGTGGGAGATCAAGGGTTGACTTGCGCATGACATCCAGAGAATGACAATGCCTTAGCCAACCTACAACCACTGCTACGTGCCAGTCCCAGAGACACAAAGGCACACAGACTGCTCCCGCACTGCTTTTGCTGCATGGAGGAAGTACTCATTCGGGAGGGGGATATACATACAGGAAGAAGGCAGTGCTCTATGTGTATTCTATACAAATACTGGTGGGTAAAGGCAACGTGAGGAGCAGAAGAAGGACAGCAGAGGAGACAGAGTGGCAACAGATTCTTGGTGGTGTCCTGTTTGATTGCTGAAGCATTAATTGATAAGATACAGCATGAGTCCACATCACACCACTTATCTTTGATGAAAGACATCTCAGTATCTTGTGTATTACACACACATATGACAGTGAGATCAAAGAATTGTCAAAGCATTTTCAAAGTGGTGCACTTTTGTTGATCTGGGGAGCAAAACATGTATTCCTACTTTGAGATTTTTCTGTTATGAAGTAAATTACTGTAGCTCCTCTCATCAGTGCAGAACTTGTTTCTTAAGCATTACTGCAATTACCTTCACTGCATCAATTGGTTCTTGAGTTTTCAGAAGAGAAAGCCGGAATCCCATTCACACACACAGACACACCCTTCTCCACCCCCAGTGGGCCGCTAGAGGGGGAGCGAGGGAAACCGCTTGTGATGAGGCTGTCATTTCCTCTGGTTGGCTCTGTTGTTCCAGAAAGCCGTTGTGAAGGAGCCAAGTGGTCCAGCCGCAGACAGAATGTGGGCTCCTCACATGCATCTGAGGTTGTCAGCCCGGCAGGGGAGGGAGTCGCTTCTGGCAGCCCAAGACAAGGAGAAAACAAACATAGCACTGAAACAAGACAGTGACAAGAAATCCCTGCTGATGAATACAGTTATACAAGAACATTAGACCTGATATATCTTCTTGGCAAAATAGAGAAAATATAATAATGGGTTTTGTGCAGAAACATGTTGTTAGTGTCACTGCAGATGTTGAAACAAAGATAAAGGAGCAAAGGAGAATACATTAATGTTTGCTTTGAACCAAACGTCCAACCCCAGACCTCTCCCTTCCTTCAGTCAGAGTATCACTGAAAAGGAGGTTGGTTGGAAGTCCACCTCCATATTGAAAAAATATCATGACAATGTGGCCTAAATAGACCCTCCCAATTAAATGAATACATGAAAAGTCTTTAAATTGTTACTTGTGTGAACTTTTAGTTGAGCAGTTTAAAACTCAAATCCTACTTCTACTTGAGTAAGATATTCTCATTCCCCCAGTTGCAATAAAGAGAACGTCAAAAGTTGTAGTATTGCGCCACCTACTGAGACAAAGTCATCCCACTGATCCCTAAAATATGTGTATCCAACGTGCTCCTCAAGGGCTTCCCTCCAGCAGTAGTGGAAAATAGCTAAGTACATTTATTTAAGTACTCTAGGTTACTTAAGTGCAATTTGAGGTAATTGTACTTTATTTGACTATTTCCATGTTATGTCACTTTATACCTTCTACTGCACTACATTTCAGAGATAAATACTGTACATTTAGCTGTACTACATTTATTTAACAGCTAAAGTTACCATTTACCTTGCAGATAATATATGCTAATATGATGCAACATTCTTGAATAAACAACCCAATACTATATAAATTAGGCTTCTCAAAAGTAGCTCCCCCTCATCCAGTTACAAGATTAAAATGCTTCTCACATATTAATGCATCAGTAATAATCCAATAGTATATAATAGGCTACTTACAGTATATTGGTATAACACTCTGCATGTCCTACTTTTACCTATGAATATGTTTGTCCATGTTGCTGTTTGCTGGACTTTTACTTGTTAATACTGTAGTATTTGTACTTTTACTTAAATAAATGGTGTGAATATTTCTTCCGACCACGGTTTATAAATGTGACGACACATCTGGGCCAACGACAATGGCTTTGAAGGCTTTTGTTTTAGAACCAGGTACAAGAGCGCCCTCTAGTCTTACTGAGGCGTTACTCCAGCACTGTCACACAACAACGCTGGTCAGGCCAGGAGACGGATGCCTCCTCAGCCTCTATATTTAGATTCTAACCCGCTTCAACAAATCCTTTCCCGAAAGCTAAGATCATCACAGGAACCCGACAGTTCAGATGACAAACAGTGATGGCCTCAGTTAAAAAAGACAACAGGCTGACGAGGTCTCAAAGCTTTATGTGCGTTGGTTTCGCAGGATTTTTCAGTAAAACCGTCACGTCGCCTTTGGAGGTGCTTAAAATCAAGAGTCAGGTGGGAACTTTCCACTGCAAGAAGGGTTTGTGGCAAAGTTTTCTTCTCATCTACCAGAATGAGGGACTTCGAGGATTTTGGAAAGGAAATCTGACTTCCTGTGTCCGGTTGTTCCCCTACACCGCAGTTCATCTCACAACGTACAAGAAGTAAGTGATGGGGTATCTGAATTTTGCGTTTGTTGTTTTGGCCCACATTGTATCGAGTTAAAACATCTCTTGTGGTTGTTTTCATCCGAGTTTGGCCCAGTATTTATGCTAAATTTGCTCGTTAGCTAACTTGGTCAGCTGACGTTGACTTTGTTTGTGTGGAGAACAGTGTACCCGAGTAGATAACATTAACCTCAGTAGAAGAGCAACTATCTCCACGTTAACTTTTTTTTATTGTTTGATACAATAAAGTAGCAAAAAGGATTCGTTTAAATAGTTTGTTTACTTTCTTTCGTTCAGCTAAAGATGTACTTCCTGTTTTACCGTACGAGGCGCAACTTAAATATTCAGCCAATCAGGAGGCTGTATTTGCTCAGTCGATTTTTAAAGGGCCGTGATATCTTCGCCCTGGGTTTTGTCTCACAGGTCTCTGTTCCTCGACTCAAATCAGTCCAGTGAGAATGAATCGGCAACTATTTTTACTTAATGCAAATAATGACTACTGTCATTGTTCATTAATCGTATTTTTATTTTCTCCTTTAATCGAGATCAATTAATAGCCCCATACTGCTTTTCTTTGCCTCCTATGATAGTACATTTAATTACTTTAGGCAACGTGGTACTGGGAAGTTTGCTGTGCATTTTTCCTTTTTCTTTACTATATTCTGACATTTAATCAGACGTATGACAATTGATTTTAAACAGTGAAAGTAATAAATTGATAATGAAAATTGGCGTTAGTTTCAGGCCCTACACGGTCAGAAATTGATGGCGGTCCTGGGGAAGCGTAGTGTTGCCTGCAGGTTTAACCCTGGGTTTTCAGTGGTACCGGGGTAAATCGCCATGGTAACGTGTGCTACACGCATAACCTTATGTTAGTACGGTTATGTAATGTTATGATATGTAAGCTCAGTGCGAGAATTGCGAGATTAACTGTTTTTATGTTTGTTTTTTTATATGAGGCATGCAGATTCTCGTCGGAGGGACTGACTTATCTGTCAAAGACATGTCATTGTGCTTTTGTATCCCGATATCATCCTACAACAGAGACTGACTGACTGACTGACGCACTAAAGCCTTTCACTTGTTGTACTTATGATATTTGAAAGTAATCCTACATACTGCTTGAATTGAATGAAGTACACAAATGTTAGGTTTAGTCAGATCATTCACGCCGTTTCTTTTGCCAGTTGTCTCTCCTGCATTCGGCAGCTGTGTTGCTTTTAGCCTGCATGATGCGTTTAACTTCTTCGTATTTCTCTAATATTGTAGTTCGCTCTTCTTTTGTAACGTATGCCGCTCTGCTGTCAGCACACTCGTCATGTTTGTGATTGGTCGCATTCTGCAAACACCGCCCCTTTCCTGCGCACACGCGCGTGGCTTGATTGGGGGAAACTCGGTTATTTCGCCGAGTTGATGACCAGCGGTTTTTAGGTTTAGTGAAGCCACATAACGAAAGGATATCCTGGGTATATTGAACTCGCTTCCCAGTACAAGGCCTCAGGTCACGTGTGCGTGTAAAACCCACCGCTTCCTGACTCTGAGCCTTTGTCCTGACCTGACCTGTACACCATGTTCCAGGAACACACAGGCCTTTCCTATAGGCCGTTGCCACACACGTGACCTGAGTTATTAATGTGCTCCTTAAGTGGAGGTAACTGAAACCAGACCTTAAAATGTAGGTAATGCATTTATTTGCACATGCAAAACAACAGAACACGACATAGAAAACATGCACATGATGCATTAACAGAGAAGTAACATTAACAGAGTAGGTGCTTGTCTGTATACTGAGCTAACGCTGCAACTAACAATTGTTTTGATTATCGACTTATATGTCACTTTGTTGGTGATGAAATAATTCCATTACTTAAGTCTAAAAAATGCATAAAAACGGTGCTAAATGCCAATCACAATATCTAATATTCAGTTTAGGGCTGAAATGGTCAATTGATATATTAGTCAACTGACAGAAAATCAATCATGACTAATCATGTAAGTAGTTTATTAAGGGAACATTGTAAATAGTTTGCTTCTTGAAATGTGATCATTTGCTACTTGTTTTGCTCTTATATAATTTTAAATAGAATACTTTTTGGTTTTGGACTGTTGGTCAGATAAAACAAGTTATTTGATGTCATCTCTTATACTAAATGATTTAATCAATCAATCGATCACAAATATCAACAGATTGTAAACAATAGTTTGTTTGCTTCAGCCAGCATTAAATTGATATCAAGCAGAACAAAAAGCAGCAGATCCTCACATTTGAGAATTTTCATTTAAATTGAACCAAAATAATAAATTCACGGGGAGGGGTTCTGCTTATAGGACAGCCAGATGCATAATATTTGGAAACACTGGCAACAAATGAAACCGTAAACATCTAATATGTCATCAAACTACGAAGACAAACGAGAGAACCATTCACTTCATTGATCAATGCAATAATATACAGTGTTATTAATATTGTCTTTCATGTGTCCAGGATAGTCCACCTTCACATGGATGAACTGGGCTTCATCCCCCAGTGGAGGGCCATATTGGCTGGTGGTCTGGCTGGCGTTGCTGCTGCCCTTGTCACGTACCCTCTGGAGGTGACAGAAACCAGGCTCATCGTTCAGAACTGCAGACAGCCCACGTACATCGGTGTACTTCACACAATCTCAAAGATCTACAGGAGTGAAGGGCTGCTTGCTCTCTACAGGGGCTTTTCTCTCACTTTCCTGGGTGTGTTTGCATATTCATACAAATTAGGCTACATCCTATGTGTGGTGTTATAATATCTGACATTGATGCTGTTAGAGTAGCTCTACCTTTCACTTATTACACTGTGAATGAGTATTTATATGAGTTGATTTGATAAAATTTTTACTTTCAGACTAGTTGAGTTTGTCCTCTGGTTCTGGTGGGTTAGTAGCTTCCACCCTTAACCGTATTTGCAGGGTTTTTGTCTACAGTGTAACCCAACCCATCATTTGCTGTACACAGTTCATCAATGATATATTTTACTGTAACTTGCAGTACATTTCATTTGTCTGCAGGTGCTTTTCCCTTTTCTATCGGATGCTATGCGGTCTACATGAACTTGGATAAGCTCTGGCAGGAGCATCCTTTTCGCTTCACTCCCCTCCAGAACTTCATTAATGGTTGTCTTGCAGCAGGAGTGGCCCAAACCCTCTCCTACCCTTTTGAAACTGTAAAACGGAAGATGCAGGTAATTTCCCACCAGAACACTTCTCTTTCTGCATATAGGTTACATTTATTTTTTGTCTTTTAGGAGAAGTGACACAAAGGCATTTTTAAAAGGTACTAGCAAACTAATTAAGTTGCCTTCTAAGTTTGACAATTAGTTATTTTTATGGCCTTTTTAAAGGGGAATTAGTTCATATTCATTAGAAAGCAATACATTCCCAGTTAAACTCAATGTGCCTCTATTCAGCTGCATGGGGATAATTCTGAAGAAAATTTGATGTAATATTTATCTATTACATACGGTTGGTTATCTTCTGTTATTATTTTACCTGAAATATTTTGGACATTGGTAGTAGTATGTTTACTCACTGTATTATCACCTATAGTCCATAAGGGGGCAGTGGGAGTTTAGTAAATTAAGTTTGGTCTTAGTTTTTGTTTTCTTTTTAAATTCTTAAGGCAAAAAAACTTTAGAGTAATTTAACCTATGGCTATTTATAGAGTCAGGACGTTTTCCAGGAGTGAAAACTGTTGTGTGATAATAACAACAGTTTGGGTAGGTCATAGGAAAGCACACCAGTCCGCACCACATTCACCATATGATGTTTGAGGTGCCTTCTGCGTGTTAGGAAGGACACATGGGGAACAATGGCGCTGCAAAGGACAAAATACTACATCCGGTTGTATCGGCCTATTATTAGCTACCACAAGGTTCAACAGCAGCTGGGAATGTGAATGTGTCCCGGGTCTGCAGAAGCCAAAGATAAGTTCTCTAAAGTTAGCCAGTTACTGTCAGACAGCAGCCAAGCTGAACGTTGGGTGTGCCCAGTTCATACAAACATCACAACCATGTCACCTCACAATAAAGACTAATGTTACATAATTATTTAATTTAGATTCAGCTCTTGTCTGTGTCTCAGAGTTGAACATTGAACATCAGGGAGAGAATAGATGGAAGTAAAACAGCTGAGAATGTTTGCAGGAGCTTAGGGTAATGATTTAACTTAGTGTTGTTTAACTCGCTGGCTAGATTTAATTTTCCTGCGCAAATGAAGCTATTTGAATAGTCTTATGCCCTTATGGCTGCACTTCTAAAGATACATTTGCTTTGTCACATGACAGTCAGCCTGTAGTAGTTAACCAAACAGCACAGGACACAGTGTGACCGTCTCATACAGGCAGACTCTTGTGAGCTGTAATATACTGTTAACTAAACTTAAAGCTTCCTTATACTGTCTCATCTCCTCTAGCCCTTATTTTTTCACTTTATCCTCAAAAGGACAATGTTGTGTTTATTATAAGCTTGTCTTGTACCTGTATTTAATTTTGTAATAATGTTTTACATTTTTAAAGAAATTTGCAGGTTAATTGCGCTAAAAGTTGAAATGAAGTTAAATCAGTTCATATGACTGGTATCAGAGTTAATCAAGCACTTTGCTGGTTCACTGCGCTTCATTTTCACGTTCAATCTTTTCTCAGGCGCAGAGTGCCCGTCTTCCACACTTTGGTGGAGTTGACGTCCATTTCACTGGAATGATTGACTGTTTCGTACAAGTTGTTAGGAACAAGGGCGTCCTCTCACTGTGGAATGGCCTTACCGCCAACACAATAAAGGTACGGTTTCACTGATTTGTTATTAATCGCAGCCATATTGTACTCTGTCAATCATATGGACAGAGCACTGGTCTGCTTGTGTTGCAACTGAAATAAGGGCAAACATGAGTGACTTTATGACGGGGGAAGAATTGTGACCGTGGCCTACACAAACGAGAGCGTGAGGAGGTGGGGGCAGGGCATGGAAAGCAATGTTTAGAGTGTAATTCACAGCAGGAATATCACGAGCACCGTGAGCAAAGTCTGCCTCTGGGACAGCGTGCTCCACTCTCCTATTTCAGCTGCAGATGTCACGATGCGTTGTTTTCTAAATGCGAGGCCTTTGTATGATCAGCTAAATGAAAATACAGCAACTTAGCAAGTTGTCGAGGCATTAAAGACAGTTTTACACAAACTTCTCTGTGTGGATATATGACTATCTAATGCTTTTAATCACATCATTGAGGTCAATGATTAAAAGTGTTGGCATTACACGGAAATACTCCCCTCTCTCTCTCAACTTCTTGTCATTCCTTCACAGATCATTCCCTACTTTGGCCTTCTTTTCACCTGCTTTGAGATGTGTAAGCAGGTTTGCCTTTACCGCAACGGGTACATCGTCTCACCCCTGAGTTACAAACGTGCACCAGGGGTCGACCAGAGCCTCGGGCCGCAGGAGCTCGAGGAGGTGAAGCGCTACTTGAGAAACAGGAACTTTCAGGGGTCGGGGGAGTCATCTTTTGGAAACCGCTGGTGACGCCTCACATGAGAACATGTCTTGTGAAAAATATTGACTGCTCATCACACTTGACCACTGAAATGAGTTGCTGGACTGAACAACTTCAGAGGCTTGTGTGTTTTTAATAATGTCATAACATTGTGTTTCATGTATATTATGTATATTATATATTAACATTTACATGATGTCCTGTCATCAATGGTCTACCTCTTTCAGAATATTGTTGTTTTTATTCAACAGTATTATCTGTTCATGAATTGTTCACTCACACACGCACTGCCTTTCCAGGACAGTTTTTATCATCATGTGCCTTGAACGTTAACTATTTATTTTGGGCAGTGTATATTCTATGACAGTCGGGGGTCTCGTGTGTGTGTGTGTGTGTGTGTAACCCTAACTCATTTTTCACTTGTGTTTCCCGCTCCAAAAATATGCATAATATTACAAACAGCTGGAACAGTGTGGATAGCTTCATTAATTCACTGGGATTTAACTGTTAACAAAGATTCACAGTTTATACAGCGACATCATGTGTAGAACAGCAGCAAATCTCCAAAGCCCATGTTTTATTAGGCTACTTTGTTTCCAGATTTAAGGACTTTTTAAACACTTGCTCCATTGAATAAATGGACATATGTGGAGAAGAGTAGCAGAACTGCGGAGTCGGAATGAATTACAACCGGCACCGGTGCACAGTATTTTCTGTGTTCCTTATCTTCAGTATTTAAACATGAAAATACATCCTACAATATAGATAGATACATAGTA
Organism: Gadopsis marmoratus; assembly: GCA_036023855.1. Classification (NCBI taxonomy): domain Eukaryota; kingdom Metazoa; phylum Chordata; class Actinopteri; order Centrarchiformes; family Percichthyidae; genus Gadopsis; species Gadopsis marmoratus. Next base: position 7,120 of record JAVQJF010055991.1, on the reverse strand, counting down.
AATGATTAGCTTCATTTTGAGACCCCCTCAGAATTTGTCTTTCGGAGTTCTAATCCAAGACCCCCGTATTTCGCACACTGATTTTCGGGCTTATTTCATTATTGTTTCATTGACATCAAATAGTGCCATAGTTTATTTAAATAGATTGCAAATGCTCTTTTACTCTACTTAATGTACAATGAATGTAAAATGTTTGATTATTCATGAGTTTGAGTAGGTTATGGATGATCATGTAAGTGCTAACGTGACGTGTGATACACGAAATGTGCTTACAACATTAACATTTTACTATGACACTTTTCATAATGTATTCTTTTGTATGTTTTTGTAAGTCTTGATTGTATATTTATCATCTCAGTTGACCTAACCGCCATTCTTTACATTTATTTCAGTGAATGACTCCATTTCACCCTGTAGTAACTTAATATCTGTACTCTAATAGTGTAACGTGTTTCCAATTAATTTCCTTGTGTCTTCTGACACTCAGGCAGACTTGCTATTTAATAAATAAAGTTAAGATTAGTCTGCTGACAGGGTTTGCATGGAACCAGTCAGCTGATTCCAACATGTCGTCCTCCATACTGTGGGAAACTGAGTGACAACCAAAGGACATTAACAGCTGGGTTGACCTCTACCCACCATAGTGTTCAGGCATGTGACACGACCTTGACTGATCCAGAACTTAATTGATCAACACAACAGGACCCCGTGAGTTCTGCTGAGCTGTGGTTCAACCAGAATACAAAAGCCTATTAAGTAAAGTTCCCCTTGTGTTGGACAGGTTGGTCTTGCTATAATTTGCCTCTAACGCAGGGAGCCGCGTCCGAGTCAAAGCACGTCGCTTGGCCCCGCCCACAGTTCCACACAGCCGACCAATGAGGCGCGAGAGTCGAAGTTCGCAGTTTTTCTCGCGTTCCGTCTTCTTAAATCCCCCCTGTCCTGGATTGTAGTCGGCCATTTCACCTCCACACGCAAACCCCACCGACTGAAGCGGGACTGATCACATCTGAAGATGAGTGAGCAAGCGATTTCCTTCGCCAAGGACTTCCTGGCCGGTGGTATTGCCGCTGCCATATCCAAAACAGCTGTGGCCCCCATCGAGAGAGTCAAGCTTCTCCTCCAGGTCGGTGTTCGCGTGATTTCCGACGGCAACTTGAAACAGTTACAGCTGTTAACTGAGATGCTGCCCGCCACACAAAACTGTTGGGGGTTAATTCGCAGCGTTTGCTTGCGGATGTTCCGGTGGTTTCCGGCTATAATATAATGTCTTTACATATCATGTAAAGATGCTGCATCGTTAGCTGGAGTGCAGAAACGGTGAGTCGGCTCCGGCAGAGAGACTGGCGCAGATGAGAAATCGGTGTAATGACGAGCTCCAGACCTGTTACGTAACACTGAGCTGCCGCCTCACCAAGCAAACACGCAGTGTGCGTTTTATTTAAAGGCAAACGTGACCATCTACGACGACTGTGGTGTGCAGAGGTGCTCGCTTTCCGTGACCTTTTCCTTAGTTTGGCTTGACAGCAAACAGCCAAGGTCACAGCAAGGTTTGCGCCATGCTATTCCACTGCCGCATTGGGCCTGGGCTCAGGAGGAGGAGGAGGAGGAGGAGGGCCTGTGAGTTGTTGAACGGATGCCATCGGAGTAGTACTCTGGCACGTGAATGCAAATGTGTCTTCACAGGCAGACTCACGTGTGCCCTCACCGATTTGTAGAAGGTTAAAGGTAGATGCTCATTCACGCTGACGAAATGTCAAACTTGATTCTTCTTTTCCTGCCTTCATCAAGCCTTCTTCCCACATTGCCTCTAACGCACTGCCATATCTCTGGTTTAATTACAGGTACAACATGCCAGCAAACAGATTACGGCTGACAAGCAGTACAAGGGCATCATCGACTGCGTTGTCCGTATCCCAAAAGAGCAGGGCTTCATCTCGTTCTGGAGGGGAAATCTGGCCAACGTCATCCGATACTTCCCCACTCAGGCCCTCAACTTTGCTTTCAAGGACAAGTACAAGAAGGTTTTCCTCGACGGCGTGGACAAGCACACGCAGTTCTGGAGATACTTTGCGGGTAACCTGGCGTCTGGCGGCGCCGCCGGGGCCACGTCGCTCTGCTTCGTCTACCCCCTTGACTTCGCCAGAACGCGCCTGGCTGCTGATGTCGGCAAATCGGGACAAGCCCGTGAGTTTAAAGGCCTGGGAGACTGCTTGGTGAAGATCTCCAAGTCTGACGGCATCAAGGGTCTGTACCAGGGCTTTAACGTTTCAGTACAGGGCATTATCATCTACAGAGCTGCTTACTTTGGCGTCTACGACACCGCAAAAGGTGAGTTTAATCCTCAAGCATTGCAGAGCTTGGTGTATTTGTTCTCAGTGGACTTCCATCGCCTCTCAAGACTTTTAAATTAACCTTCCTGATCGATATTTCTCTTGCAGGCATGCTTCCAGACCCCAAGAACACACACATTATTGTTAGCTGGATGATTGCTCAGACTGTGACTGCTGTCGCTGGTTTTGTGTCCTACCCCTTCGACACTGTCCGTCGTCGCATGATGATGCAGTCTGGACGCAAAGGAGGTAATATACAGAACCTATCAATGTATAACTTCTTGTTTGCTACTGCGTTACTAGAATAAAGGTGCAACGTTTTTCATAACTCCTTGTTTTCCCCTCAGCCGACATCATGTACTCTGGCACCATTGACTGCTGGAAGAAGATTGCGCGTGATGAAGGGTCCAAGGCCTTCTTCAAGGGAGCATGGTCTAATGTGCTCAGAGGCATGGGTGGCGCCTTCGTGCTTGTCTTGTACGATGAGCTGAAGAAAGTCCTCTAAGGTGTTTTTTGTATGTCCACTGTTCATGTTGTGAAGTTTAACTGTAACATATCTTGTACATTTGGAAGAACTTAAATGCTGCGTTATATTTATAGGGACCAACTAGTATTTTCTACTAGTTGTACAGGGGGAATCTGTTATGCGCTCTTCTCTTGGCCCATGCGTTTGTCTTTTTTTTTTTCTTTTCTTTTGACCCTCACCAGAATGTCATTCCCTGAACACAGGAACCGTACAGGAAAAAGATAAATAAACGCAACCTACTGAGTGAATCTCCTGTCTGGTTTTGAAATGTAATATCTTGTATGAAGAGTACACTTGCAGACGGGAGTGTGACCTGAGTGTCCTGGCAGCGCGTGTCCTCGGTTGTGTTGCTTCAGGAAATCATTTGGCAGCCTCCTGTGTGAACTGTAATCTTAGAGCTGCAGAGGTCTAGTAGTTAGGGGGTGAGCCAAAATCAGCTGAGAAGGTTGTCCTGCTGATAATATTTCAACCAAGGCATGCTTGGGGGAAAAGTGATAACACAGAAAGTCGTGAGCTTTGCCAGTGTATTTTGCGTATATAGTTCCGCAGAACACTTTGCGCAAGTTGCGTTGTGAGAAAGACCCAGGGCTGCCTGCAGCGAGGTGGTTAATCCAACCTTCTAAATATACTTTTTTATCTCCTGCCAAGCCTCATCTGACTCCCAACTGGCTTTACTCCTGAGCTGTTTGACCATTCACCAGTGCAACAACCTGTTCCAGTTATTTGCTCACGGTCATGTGATCTCTAGATCTGTCAGGTGTGTAAAAATGTAATTAACTATTACAGAAAAGAAGCAAAACACACCTAGATGGGTTCAGAGTTGGGTCTTAGCTGGCGTTGATGCATATTTGAAGGGGTGTCATAAACTTGATTCTTCCTGAGTTGCAGCTGTAAAAAAAAAGAAGAAATTATAATAAAAGCACAGAACTGCAGCCTCACAGATCAGGCCATGTTTTACATCTTGGCATATCTAAGAAGGGTGTGTAACTTAATGGCCTTCCTGTAATCTTTGTACTGCCTGTCCAAATAGGGGACAGTTATTTTCATTGTATCAAAACAACTATCCACACTAAGCATTTTCACTCTTTGACATCTTAAATGACTTCAGTGGTGTACATTTGAACTATTTGGACTCTTGACACATCGATATCCCTGCAATATACTGCCACTTTCTGTTATGAACTGCGCTCTGGTTACGAGGTCACTGGGCCACTTGGCAGCTTTGATCAGTCTTCAGCCATTTTCATTGGCCAATTAAAGAGCTGCTGCCCCCTGGGAACATTATCTATCAATTTCAGGATAAAAAAAAAGTTAGGACACTGTTTCAATTAAGAGACTATGCGGTCTGAAATTCTTATTAGCAGTCACTTGGAAAAATGTCTGTTAGCAAGGTTCGAGACTAATGGCAGTACAGTCGAGTTCTTTCTACTGCGGGCTTTTAATATCGCAGAAATCCTCCATGAGTGTTCAGTCACAGCAGCTGGTAATTACTCTTATTCAAAGTGTGACTACATAATTGGAGTCCTTGAGAATAAGTTGAATAAGGATCCAAAATATCAGTCCTGCTTTGAACCATTATTCACCCTCTTAAGTTCATCACAAGTTAGATTCGGTTGCTGGAGAAGTCTGTCTAGTATTTTTTCTCCATGTGATTCTTCACATGGATCAGATGTTACGTCCAAAATATCTACCAAGGAGCTAACACGTTAGCCTGTTATTGATAATACAAATCAATGTATTTCTCTTTTTTGATTAGCTTTACTTAGTTTAATGAGTAAAATGAACCAGCTATAGATGATGTGCATGTCTGAAGCTGATATCTTATACATTCAGATTAATGTCATCCTGTGAATTTAGAAGCACTCTGCTTAACAAGTACTATGTATGTAGACACAATCACCGTAACACACACACAATGTCCTAATATTGCAAATAGAAACACCTGCTGTAACTTCTTTGTGTTTGAGGCAGAGCTGCTGTGGCCCAGTGCTGGATGAAGAATCCTTTACTGAAGGAAAAGTACACAATGTATTTACCACAATGTAAAAATACTCAGTTACAAGAACATGCCCTGTGTTGAAAATATCACTTAAGAAAAAGTACATGGGTATTATTAGAAAAATGTACTTAAAGTATCAAAAAGGTATTCAGGGCAGAAATATTAGATTACTATCACTGATGCATTAATGTTTTAGTTGGTCGAGGTGGAAGTTTGAACTCTGTTATATACGTTTGGGTAGTTAATCAAAATCATCAACGCAACGTGTTTTATGAACTACTGTCATATGTAAAATCTTAATTGTTAAGAACTGTCAAAGTGAATGTAGTTAAGTAAAAAAGTAAATTTCCCTCTGAATTGTATTAGAAGTATACAGTAGCATAAACATGGAAATACTCAAGTAAACCGTTACATTACAGCGCTGCTGTGGTCTGCTCTTTAAAGGGACTTGATAGTCTCCACATGGAGGTGTGCGGATCAGTAAAGCTGCCCTTCATGTCACGAGGCCTGTTGCATAATTTCAGCTGTTAGACTGAATTACGTCATGGCTCCACGGGGTCATGACCTCAGTGCTTTCTGCTCACAAGGACAAACCACACAGTGAAATGGCTTGTAAATGAATGATGCCGTTTAAAGGCCATATGATTTTTGATAGTCAGGCAATAACATGACGTCAACTAGTGATTATATGGGCTGATTGTATCTTTATCAGTGTTATTTTAGCCATTTTGATAAAGAGTTTTAGTTATGATGTTGAGAGCATTGTGTGAGTCATTTTATACCAGCTGGAGGAGAATCTGCCCGCTAAAGGTCAGTCTTAGTTGGAAGGTTTTCGCCTCAGGCATGAATATTCAGTAATTATGCAGCTATTTCTAGAGTTTATTTACTGTTTTCCTGATGTGTATATTCATCACTTCTTCTTTTGCAGAAACCTTTTGACAGTTGGCTTTGTATGTTGTTGAATTTCCAGTCACCAGTGAATAATAGGCCTATTATATCAGATCAAACCATCTCCCTCTAAAAACTCAAAAGCTGCTCGGTCTTCGTTGAAGAGCGGTGTTAGCGCCACCTTGTGGCATTTAACTTGCTAGTGCTGCCTTAAATATACAGCTCCGGAAATAAGAGACAGCTGCAAAATTATCAGTTCTTTGGTTTTACTATTTATAGGTATGTGTTTGAGTAAAATGATTTTTGGCAAATTTGGATTGGTCTCTTAATTATTTTCAGAGATGTATATAATTTAGAATGTAGAAAACAGTTCTGTACCAAAATTATAAAAACTGATTTCATGTAATACACATTATCCAAGGTATTTATTCATTTGTTTGTTCAGTAATTAATTTTAATTGTCTGTCTAGTGGATAAGTGTGATGATGGCTCTTAATAAAACGTAACAAGCAAAACTGATAAGCCCTCATCTACAGAATGTTCAACCGAAATCTTTTTCAAACATTTTCTCAATCTGGACAACTTTATAATGCTTCTCTTATCAATGTCCAAGCTCTAACTACTTTGACCTGTTCTCTGTGATGATATGAGATGATCACAATATGATCACAATGTTTTTGTTACTCATACTGGAAGAAAGAAAACCTATATGTTACAGTCAATCTCTGTGGTGGACAGTGAGTAAGTACGTTTTTCTCAAATACAACTCTTGAGTTAATAATACAATATATAATATATTGTAATACTTTAAGAACACTTGTTGATAAATACCTCAGCACTTTTACTTAAGCAGGACTTGAACATGTAATGGAGTACTTTTATTTAAGCATATGATCTGGTTACTTCCAGCACTGGTAAATAGAAACGCTAAAGAGATGGATGGAGAGCTGGCTGGCTCCTCACCCTAGAACCACAGAGCCCCAGAGACCCCAGAGCCCCAGAGCCACAGAGCCCCAGAGTCACAGAGGCCCCAGAGCCCCAGATCCACAGAGTCACAGAGTCCCAGAGTCACAGAGTCACAGAGCCACAGAGCCACAGAGCCCCAGAGTCAGAGTCACAGAGCCCCAGAGCCACAGAGTCACAAAGTCACAGAGCCCCAGAGTCACAGAGCCACAGAGTCACAGATCCACAGAGTCACAGAGTCACAGAGCCCCAGAGTCACAGATCCACAGAGTCACAGAGTCACAGAGCCCCAGAGTCACAGAGTCACAAAGTCACAGAGCCACAGAGCCCCAGAGTCACAGAGTCACAGAGCCCCAGATCCACAGAGTCACAAAGTCACAGAGCCCCAGAGTCACAGAGCCACAGAGTCACAGA
>JAVQJF010055980.1:0-23039 GCA_036023855.1 Gadopsis marmoratus | reverse complement strand
ATTCCACCATGAGCAGCACTAGGAGACAGTGGCAAGGAAACACTGCCTTTAACAGGCAGAAACCTCAGGCAGAACCAGGCTCTTGGTGGGCGTCATCTGCCTCGACCGGTTGGGTAGAGGCAGATGACAAGTGATATGAGATAACTGTTACATGGCGCTATACAAATAAATCTGAATTGAACATACGAGTGACAAAATGTATCTTTGCTCAGTTCATTACACTGAAGGGAAGCTTTCATTTGAATGATCCAACGCACAAAACACAAGGCTATCCGGTAAAAAGGTTGAAGCCTGGCTTCTGATAAACCTTCAAATTCACCCGTCTGTTACTCAAACTGAACGTCCCAGATTGGCTCACTGGTACCCGAAGCAACACAGAAAGTTTAGAAAGGGAAATTCAGATTTACTGCATCATTATGGAAGTATACAGGAGATACAGTATGTTGACCTGCGCTCACCACTGTATTCTAGCTGTTGCTTGGTATCATTGCACACAGTCTAAACCCTCTTTGTGTCACTCAGAGGCTTGAACATCTTTTTACCAAACATAAAAGATGATTTCGTTGTTTAAAATGTCTCCAACAGAAGCCACAGCTGTTGGGCGCCGTAGCTGAATGCTAACACAGTGATCACTGTTCTGAATGAGGATGTTGCTGCTGTTCAGTTCAGCAGTTGGAACTCATTCATCTTAGAAACCTCAGAAATGTGTTTCAACTTTTCAAAAGAAGGACTGAATGAAACCCCTCTGTGAGAAACATCCCCAACAACAGAGGCTAGTGGAATGGAAATGGACTTCAGCAAATGTTTGGACTTGGCCGCTTCTGTGATTATACAACCAGGACTAAATGTGACTGTTGTATTATTTATTGGAAAAACAGAAGATTAGAATCTTAGCTGTGTTTGCATAGTCATTTCTGCACCTCTGCTCATATTTCGGGATCCGTTCCAGGACTGTTTGGCGCCTGTAAGATTAATGGACTCAATGATCTTGTTCAAACAAAAGCCTGTTCCCTTATACCATGTTGCCATGTGGGGGGAGTGAACGGCGGCAGGAGGTGATTGTGTACATGTACGTCTAGCTTTTTGAGAACATGGACCTTGACCTGGAAAGTGAGGACATTTTGAATAGTGAGGACGTTGCCCGGTCTTCACTTGTCTGGTCAAATGTCTGGCTGTGGATTCGTATTTGGTTTTAGGATTAAGGTCACACACAGTTTTAGGTTCAGATAAACGTAACTTCACTTTACTTGCATGTTAATTTAGTTTTTAATAAACATTTTTAAAAAGGTTAGCGTCAGGGTCCTTGTAATGCACTTGTGTGTCCATAAAGGAGTCCTAGGGATCATGGTGTCACTCAGCTGGTCTTTGTTCTGGATATAAACCAGTATTTATGTTGTTATTTGACTCATGAACTAGCGTGTTGTTTTATTGGCTGACATTCAGCTGATGAATTGAGAGAAGAAGAAGCAGAAGAAGGAGGCCACATCTTCACAGCCAAGCAAATACATTTGATTTATTTCTTTGTCATTTTCTGTTCACACTTTTCAAAAATGTCTAAAACTGTGTCGTGTTAAAACCTGCAGCAACATTCTATATTATGTGATCAGAGTGAAAGTAAAGATGAGAGTAGGCGTTCTGTGGGGGAGGGCTGTGTTCCAGCATGCAGACGGACTGATGTTACACAAGCGTCCCTGCAGATAAAGACCCACAACTGTCAACTGTCAACTAGCTGCTCAGACAGACAGAGACACAGTGAAGCTTTAATCATAATAAAATAACTTTATTTATAACAGAGTTCACAAAGTGCTTTGACAGACGAAGCAAACACAGGAAACTCAGAAATCAGGAAAATTATTAAATAATAAGGAAAAACAAGGCAAGATAAAGATTAAAGATGAAAAATACAAATAAAAAGAATTAAACCATAAAAAGACAATATGAACGCGACATCACTATAAAAAGTTGATTTAAGAAGTGATTTAAAAGCCTTATCTCCTCAGGCAGGTCAGTTATTGTCTGATGGAAGCAGAGCTGGACAACGTTTGTGATCTGTGAGCCAAAGCTCAGATCTGAATCAAACAGAACCACGAAATGTCTGGCAGCAGGTTTCACATCAGCTGATAATGAACCAAAACCTCGCTCAGTGAGACCGAGAGGGTTCGGGGGGACTGATCAATATGGTTTCTCATTCTGAATTATTGAGTTGAAGAAATTTTGTGCATTCAGCACAAATTAATTTGAATTTTAAAAATAGCAGCTAAGAGACCGATGTTTCCCTCCGGAGTTGGTGGAGAATAAAAACGGAGCTAACAGACTCAGAACACGACTCCACCTGAAGGATCATGTTGCTCTGAAGCTCCTGGAGGTGTTTTGTTTCAAGGTGTTTTAAAGCCGTTAGCGTCTCCAGGGGGCGCTGTGTGAAGGTAACTGTCCTTGAGTGATGTTTGAAGATGAAAACAGCTCTGGCTGAACTGTCGGTTGCATTGTGGGTAATGTAGGTGGCAGGTTTTATATAAGAAGAATATGTGGAATAAAACAGACCATGTCTCTGGTTTCTGGCTCAGATCTGTGCTGTCTTGTATTTCCAGACCAGATCGAGCTGAACCATAAGGACCTGCGCTGGGTGGGAGCCTGGTGGCTCGGCTTCCTGGTGGCGTCGTGCCTCCTCTTCCTCACCGCGCTGCCTTACCTCTTCTTCCCCAGAAACATGCCCAAAGAGGTGAGCAGAACAAGTCCTGCCTGATCTGAAGCATGTAGGTGTGACCTCTGCTGCACTGAGACATATTACACTCAGCTGTCCTCTGTGCAGCATGGAGGACGCAGCGTTTGTGTTCAGGTGTTCATGGCTCACATTGTTAATTGGGATCGCCATTAGTTGTTGCCCTGGAAACAGCTACTCTTCCTGGAGTCCATATTCACATAAAATACATATCTCCGTCCGTCCCTCTCTCTCTCTCTCTCTCTCTCTCTGTCTCTCAACCCAACCAGTGGAGACAGATGGCCGCGCACCCAGAGCCTGGTTCTGGTTCTGGTTCTGGTTCTTGTGGGAGATGTTTGGTCTGTAAATAAACAACCACAGGAAGCAGTAAAGTGTCAGCTCTGTGTGGTTTCCTGCTGCAGTGTCTTTGTCACAGTTGATCTGAATCACTGATGTGTGACGTTGATGAAGTCAAGCTGCAGCATGCAGACGGTTCTGGGAGGCGACTCAGAGAAGGACGGAGCTTTTCTTTCATGTTTGGAAATGAACAGCAGGAAATGATCCTGAGATAACAACAACAAAATTACAGCCAAAAAAAACTGCCCTTGGTCCTTGCAGCCAACAGCTTGCGGGCAGTTGAAACAGATTTCTTGCCGCCGTCCTCGTGTGTCAGTTTGAAATGATGGCGGACGCCTTGTAGTTCTTTAACAAAACAACAAAAATGGCTCCTACAGTCGGTGTTTGATTTTAATCTGCATCAAAATACACAAAGCAACAGAAAACCTGGTTTGTCCAACTCTGCATCTGTTCAGAGGTTTTCAGAGTCTGTAATTTTGGTTTTCTGGCACATTTTCTCTTAGAAGGTGATAATCTGGCAACTTGGAGCGCATTTAAAAGTTTGTGTAGATTAGAAGACCTTTGACTATATAACTGAATTGTGAGAGTAATCTGAGTTATCGTGTTCAATTCAAGAGACGGGGTGAGAGAGTGAGAGCAGAGGTGTTCACATCATTACCCAGAGCCTGTGTCAACTGACGGCGTGTGTTCCTACATTTGAACAAATGACCACAAACAGGTAATTTGTAAAACCAGATGTCATTAAAGTTTGTCAGCAGCAACATATAATAAAGTTGGCAAAGATTCAGATTCCCAGGATGAGCTGAAGTCCCGTCGCCTCAACAAGCTCCGACAGGAATCTGTTTTGGCTCAGCCTCCAAAACACGTTGAAGAAAGTTCAGCTAAATGAGTGTTTTCATTAAAACCGGGTTCCATCCCAAAGGGCTCCCCGTGAACCTGAACTGCAGCCAAACGTCTCAGTTTTACACAACACGATGTGTCACATCACCACGTACAGCAACACCAAACACACCTTTCTGTGCATCTCATCATCAGTTTGAGGGGCTGCCGGGTTCCACGCATCTAAAACATATCGAACTTGGAGTGTTTCTGGGGTTTTGGCAGCTTTAGACCTCACCGGCCCAAGATATGAAGCTGTAGGAAACAGAGCTGAGAGGTTTTGACTGCTGGTGGTGATCTGCTGATGTATTTCCTGTAAAGAAACAAATATTTACCAGCTGGTACGTTCAGCAGGTTGCATCAACACGAGCAGAAAACAATCATTAACACTAAAAGTCCTCTAACTATTAACCAAACTTCAGGGTCATGGCTATTTCCTGGAAGCAGTACACACCAGTTCCAGGGTGTGCAAAACACTGAGAGTTACATATGTAACCTTGGCTCTATGACTCTGGAGGCTTTACATGTGGCAGTCTCACGTTGTGGTGATGACACACCTCAAAAGATCTTCTGCAGGTTCTGGTTTTAAACTCTCCGTCCTTCTGCTGCTACATACTGCAGCTGCCAGATAAAGACATTGTCTCCACATTCCACACATGTTTCCTGCCTCTTTGTTTGTGTTTGTCCCAGAGGGCTGAATGTGCTTTACTTGCTTTCATTTTACAAAACCACGTAAGGATCTAAATGGTGCTTGAAAACTGGTCGATCAACTTGCACAAAATGCAGCTTGCTGAAAATATTAAGGGAAACTCTGTCGTGTGAAATGGTTTTAAAATCAAAAGTAAATGGTGAAGGTTTGGCTCTGCTGAGCTGCTGAATGAAATGTGGACTTTGACTCTGCTGATTACTTTGGCTGCTGTGTGTGTTTCAGATAAAGCAGTTGAGCCCTGACGCACATTGAATTCTCTGCAGAGTCGACTCAGACTTCAGATACCATAAACCATCTGATAACTTATGATGTGTTTTAAGACTGAGACCCCCAAACGTGCTCTCTGTGTTTGGTGACAGTGTTTAAAACATAATATCGAAAGGAGTTTTTAATCTCAAAGTTACACTGTTTTATCACCTTGATGAGGTCAGAAGTTCGCTGGGTCACGGTTTCAATGTGCACAGGAAATGTTTCAGAAGCAGAGCGTCTGTTTTTCAGCAGCCACATTATAATATTAATTTTCATCTTTTTATAAGCTTAAATACACAGAACATATCGATCATACACTCGTTCAGATGTCTGACAAAAAGGTCTAAAAGCCATCTGCCTCCCTCTCTGTGTGTGAGCAGGATCAAATCGTTGCTTCATTAAAATGTCCCCCACTGAGGAACTAATACAGGATTCTCTTATTTTGAGTAATAAGAAGCCACACAGCACTCACATAGCTTTCAGAGTGCACGTGTCGCACACAGTCGTGAACGTGAGCCTCCAGCTTGCAGGGCCCCTGCAGACTCCTTAAAAGTAGCAGCAGCTGCAGACTGACTGGTTATGAAACATGCAGTGAAGAAACAATTCCAGCATGTGATGTTCTGCTTCCATATTTGTCCAGGACGACGCAGACGAGGTCGAGTCCAGACCGGACAGTAAGCAGCAGCAGACAAACCCGGCCCAGGAAGTCTCTCTCCTTCAGTTCCTCAAAAGTAAGAGTCTTCTTTTCCCTTCTGTTTCCTGTCTGATGAGGCAACTAAAGGGCATCGACAGTGAACAGGGGTCACTGCACAAGTGTTTTATCATCAGCGCTGCAAAGCAAGAGTCCACAGAAGCTTTGACATCTGTATTTTAGGATTTCTGCTAATAATAGGAATATTAAAAGCTCTTAATCTGCCCAGGTTATGAGATATTAGTCTTCCCTTTGTGGAGCTCACAGCAGAAAACAATACATATAAATAATGAAAGTCAACATAGACCCGGTGGAGGCCAGCATGGCAACTGTGTCCCCATCGGTGTATGAATGTGGTGTGTGTGTCCCCTAAATGTCTGTTTGTCTGCCCTGCGATTGACTGGCAACCAGTCCAGGGTGTTTCCTGCCTCTCGCCCAATGTTAGCTGGGATTGGCTCCAGCCCCCCCCCTGCGACCCTTCGGGATAAGCAGTATGGTTAATGAATGAAATGAATGAATATTTAAATTACTTAATGCAACTTTATTTTTAAATGATGAATTAGGCTAATTACCTTTAAAGGAATTGTGCAACAGATTGAGATGAAATGCCTGCTAAGGATAAGCGTAAATATGATAAGATTGTTATTCACGTTTGTGGTAATGACACCCAATAACGGCAATCGGAGGTCACAAAAATTAATGTTGAGTTGGTGTGTGCATATGCAAAGACAATGTCGGAGTTTTCGTCATTTAACAACAAGGTGTCAAGGTGGTGTCCAGATAATGATGTGGGCTTTGTATATAATTGGCGGACTGTCTGGAGAAGACCTGGTCTGATTAGGAGAGATGGCATTCATCCCACTTTGGATGGAGCCATTCTCATATTTAGAAATCTGGCTGAATTTATTAGTGGCCCTAAGCCATGAGAGCTCAGAGTTTAGACCAGGAGGCAGAGTTGCAGTCCTACACGCTTCTCTGCGCTTCCAGTTACCCACCCTAATCTCCATAGAGAGGGTGTCTGCCCCCCGACCACTTACATTAATTAAATCAAAAGTAAACAGAAGAGGAGCTATACATCCAGGTAAAAACCAAATAAAAATGAAGACCACCACTGCAACAGTACAACAAAATAAGAACATTTGTTAATGATCTTATATCAGACAATCATATTGATTTATTTTGTCTTACTGAAACCTGGCTGTGTCATGATATGTTAGCCTAAATGAATCCACTCCCCCAGTCACATTAATACCCACATTCCTCAATTCACAGGCCGAGGAGGTGGAGTTGCAGCCATCTTTGACTCAAACCTTTTAATCAACCCTAAACTTAAAGTAAATTATAAGTCATTCAAAAGCCTTGTACTTAGTCTTTAACACCCAACCTGGAAAACACTACAGCCAATTATATTTGTTATAGTGTACTGAGCTCCTGGACCGTATTCTGAAGTTTTTTATCTGAATTCTGAGTTCTTATCAAGTTTAGTGCATAATTCAATTCAATTCAATTCAGTTTTATTTATATAGCGCCATATCATAACAAAGTTATCACATAGCACTTGTTAATGTAGTAGTCTAGACCAACTCTATATATAGACTGAACAATTCCCATCATGAGCATACGCTAGGCGACAGTGGCAAAGAAAAACTGTCTTTTTTTTTCTTTTTCAAACATATATTTATTGAATTTATACAATCACCACATTGTACATATTTGGCTGAGACTGAACTTAGAAAAATGCAGAACTTGTTCATATAGAGCAGGTCTAGACTGACTCGATGTACAGAGACCCAACAATTCCCACCATGAGCAACACTGGCAATGGCAAGGAAACCTTCCTTTTAACAGGCGGAAACCTCGTGCAAAACCAGAACCAGGCTCTGGGTGGGCGGTCATCTGCCTCGACCGGTTGGGTAGAGACAGAGAGAGAGAGAGAGGGGGGGGTGAGAGAGTGAGAGCAGGAGAAAAGAGAACACACAGCAGCACAATACAGTTCCACATACAGATGTAAAGCAACGGCAGCTAGAATTATATTGATGTTAAAATAAACGAGTATAGATGTCAAGCAATGGTAAAACAGATAAAATAATTATTTCAGGTGATTTTAATATTCATGTAGACGTTGAAACTGACAGCCTTTAGTTCATTAGTTCATCTCATTATTAAATTCGATTGGCTTCTGTCAGAGTGTACATAAACCCACTCACAGTTTTAAACACACCCTTGACCTTGTACTTGTCTATGGCATTTAAATTGAACATATAATAGTCTTTCCAATGCTGGACTACACACCATTAAGCAAACATTCCTACATTATATGTCTATCTGAAAGTGCTGTAGCTAAATTCAAGGAAGTGATTGCATGGTGCGGCTGTGGCTGAGAGGATAGTGCGGTCCCCAGGGTTGGTGGTTCGATCCCAGCTCCCGCTGCCTGCATGTCGAAGTGTCCCTGGGCAAGACACTGAACCCTGAGTTGCCCCCGGTGGAGGCCAGCATGGCAACTGCGTCCCTGTCGGTGTGTGAATGGGTGAATTAGACTACTGCTCAAACTTAGATTACTGGTACGGCGCTTTGGGAACTGTTTCGGTTGAAAAGCGCTATATAAGAAAGAGTCCAAGAGTCCATCTGCATTTAATTCAATACCATATCTCAATGTAACTGAGGACTCCTATGCTAACTTTAGTCCCTCCCAAAATGATCATCTTGTTGCTACTGCAGCAGGCTCGCTGCGAATGACACTTGACCCTATTGCTCCTTTAAAAAAGAAGATATAAAACAAAGGCATGGTAT
Organism: Gadopsis marmoratus; assembly: GCA_036023855.1. Taxonomy (NCBI): domain Eukaryota; kingdom Metazoa; phylum Chordata; class Actinopteri; order Centrarchiformes; family Percichthyidae; genus Gadopsis; species Gadopsis marmoratus. The sequence goes on along the minus strand of JAVQJF010055980.1, from coordinate 14,666 downwards.
AACCCCCAAACCCGCAAATTAAAGCAAACATCACATAATCTTGAAAGGAAATGGTGTTCCATCAATCTGGATGAATTACGTTCAGTCTGGCAAGGTAGTCTTAAAATGTATAAAAAGGCCCTCCATAATTCCAGAGCAGCCTCTACTCATCATAAATAGATGAAAATAAGAACAACCCTAGGATTATGTTCAACACTGTAGCCAGGCTGACAGAGTCACAGCTCTAGTGTGAGCCATGTATTCCTATAGATCTCGACTTCATGAGCTTCTTTAATGATAAAAGTGTACCTATTAGAGACAAAATTCAGCAACTCCTGCCCTCAGTTGGTACTGACTTATCTTCGAACACAGGAATCCTAGAAGCAACTGTAAAACCTTTAGTCTGTTTTTCTCTCATCAACCTTCATCAAGTTGATGAACAATGATTTGAACTTCCAACCTTTCCTCTTCCGGCACTGCACGAGTGGCAGCCTGTTACAGCAGATCCTGCTCAGTGTTGAGCTTTCTTCTGTTCTTTATAGTTATTTGTTACTTTTTTGGTAAGTGGATGGGAGGAGGTCTCTGGGCGGTAGGTGTAACTCTGGGCACATCACTATTAAAGAACAACTCTGCAGTAAAGACATTGAGCTGTTAGCCGTTAGCATAAGGCCACTTTACCTACCGAGGGAATTCTTGCATGTCAGCGCAATAACGTTGTATATTCCCCCCTCTGCTAGCGCTGATGTGGTATGCGATGCCATTCACTCAGCCACTCAACCTGGTGACCTGGTGCAGCCTGAACAATCTGGAGCTCAATGCTCTAAAGACAGTGGAGTTGTTAGTGGACTTCAGGAAGCAGAAGTGGCTGAGAACTCTTTGAACCTGGCCCTGTCCCAACTCCTGAATGCTTCTTCCTTCTCCAACGTTAGCTGTTTGAGTATAGCTGTGAACCAGGGTTTGTCATTGTTATATCTCACCCTGGTGCGTGATGGTAGACAGCAGTCCTCACAGAAGTTGATACATGACGTCACAGTCTCTGTGAACTCATCCAGATTGTTGGCAGTAGTCCTGTAACCAGTCAACACCAATATATGCAACCAAGGGCTGAAACGCTAACAAAAATGCCTGTAGCTAGCTAAAAACATTAGATTTCAGCATGTCAAATTATTATTTTATGGCCCTATGTCTACCAGAGAGGACAAAATCAATATTCTCAGTCTAGCTCGCCCTTCTCACGCTGTTACTGTAGTTAGCTAAGGCACTTGCCAACATAATACTGCATAGCTTTCTGATTTGGCCACATTGCACTACACAAATAGCATGCTGTCAAAATGCTTTAGCTTAACTTACAGCATCGTAGTTAGTGTAAAATTGATATTTTGGATATTTGACTGACCAGTGACAAAATGCTTGCTGCACACATTGTCATACTGAAAGTCAGGATCCCACAGTTTTCATATTCTTCCTGCTGATGCCTGAAGTCTTATTGCCTGTATCGACTTGTGTCTTCTTAAAAACTCAGTTTTTGGGTTCGGCAGCTTATAAAATGTTAGTTCTGAGTTCTTGACCCTGTTGGTAGTGCATCCAACCACACAGCAACTTTTATGCATGTTTCTGTTGTTTGCTAGCAGACTGAAAATACAAGGAGACATCCTCACGCAATACAAAGTCAATGGAGAATGATGAATTGTTTTCCCTTCTAGTTCCCTTAAATGTGCTCTCTGACAAAATTATTGACACCTCAAATAGTCAGCTACTGTAAACTTTATACACCCACAATAGGCCTACTTTACTGCTTTTAGACTTATCATAGGTAAGATTATTTCATTATGTATGCCTTGTTAACACTCTGCTCAAAGTTTAGAGATTACAATGGACATTGATGTTATGTGCGTACTTGTAAAAATGGCTCCTATACATGTAGGAAATACTGTACAACTCCCTTGGTTTACTTCTACAGTCTTATTTTCTTACGTTTATTTGGAGGGCAGACTCCTAAGATGAAAGGTCACTAAAGTTCATGACCTTTTGTTTTTGCATCAACCAAATCTTCAATTCTTCCCACAGCTCCTCCTCACCAAACCAGCACCTCTGTAGTTGATTTTGGTTATGGTTCATTCCAATGAAAGCTTCCAGCTATGGTGAATTATTTGAACCTTCTGATGCTAAAGTTACCATCCCACTAGAACCAATTATTTTGATAGTCATGGCCAAGATGAAGGCTAATGACCCCGCCATGCATAGTTTGGGCTACATTATATTTATAGTTCAAAGGGTGCTTTTAGATAAGCCAGAGAATATTTAAAAATGAAATGAGAGCAGAAAAGTTATAATGTGTTGCTTTTTCACTTGTGTAGCATGTGTAGGTGGGTGTACTGTTAGTGCATGTGTGTGTGTGAGAGCGTGTGTGTGTCTGTGTGCATGTGAGATAGCTTTTTGGCTGAATAGAAGTAATTCTCCTTGATTCGTTCCCAGTCACACATCCAAATGAGTTTGGATGAGAAACACAGTGGGGGGCCTGATGGCCTCCCGAAATCCAAGGCCCCATTTCGCTGCATGGAATCGCCACCCTCTCTAGTGAATGCGCAATGAATTTATGCATTGTAGATGTGGAAGCTGTTATTCAAAAAACACTTGACTGTAAGTTGGAGTCAAAACAAAGGAAAGGGTCCACAGGGTAATTTTTAGATTTGTCATGCTGCAGTGTCTTCAGTTTGGTGTCTCATCAGAATGCAGCTAGGTTTACAATATTTCCCAATTCAGCTTCTAAGACAATAAATGGTGTTTTGCTTGACCATGAATTTTTTTTAACAGGATCTATTTTATATATGCACAGTTGTGTCACAGAAACACATCTGCATGTTGTCTGTTTAGACAGAGAAGCACTTCTAATCATGGAGAAACTTGCAATTGGCAACATTACTATATTAGTTCACTGTCGCCGCTGTCATCAACCTTGTTTCTTGCAGGCAGCTCTTTTCACTGAATAAGCTCTGATGTAATCTACCTGCCCAGCACCAAACGGCAGACAGACACAGTTAGAGACTAGCTGGTGAATATAGTGGAGCATTTAATAGCTTAAGAGCCAGATATTTCACTCAGGAGTTATTGGATCTTCAAAAACAGCTAAAAGGAAAGTGAATATCAAACTTACATTCATCAGGCTGACACACTCCAAATGCATGCCCTTGGTATTTCTCGAGCTTCTTGTGTTCCTTCTTCCTGATGTTGCTATCGCTTGGGATTGCTACATCTATCGCTACTACCTTCTTCTGCTTTGAAGAAGGCAGTAGCACTATTAGAGTGCCTTGCAAAAATATTCATCCCCCTTGACCATTTCCACATTTTGTGATATCACAAAATTATGTGTGACATCACATGTCAGACCAGGAGGTAGAGCCTACCCCAGCGGGTGGCGCGGCCAAGTCCGGGAGGGAGTGTACGTCCCACACCCATGTTACAGCCGAGGCTGCATGGAGCCGGAACGCACCTGCCAGCCATCAGCCGATGGGATCGGCTGGCAATCACTTGTGCCAAGGAACGGTATAAAAGCTGATGACTGGCCCACCGTGAGGGAGGCAGCGGAGGTAGGAGGAAGTGGCTGGACTCCCCAAAATGAGAGCGGATTATCGGAGAGTCCCCACCAAGAGCGCAATAAGTGAAAGACATTCCCTGTCCAGGATGAACTTTGTGTTAATGTTTGATCCCGCACCTGTTGTCACGTTTTGAATAAAAGTACTCTTATTTCGGACATTCCTGGTGTTGAGCGTCCTGTGTTTTGGTGAATCTTACCTCTCAGACCCTGGTCTGCCACGATGTATATATATACTGTATATATATATTTAAAATGTTGATACATTTGTTAAGTTGTGATTAAGTTAAGTTGCAAATGAAACATTATCTGTTGATAGTGCTTTAAATAATGTGCCATAGAACTACCAGACCTATTGTTTAAAGTTTAGCTTATAGCCCTAACTGGAAATAAGATAATCCTTTATTAGTCCCTCAGTGGGGAAACTGCAGTGTTATAGTGCAAAAAGAGCAACAGTGTTTTTAAAAAGTCCTGCACGGGGTGGGAAATGTTCTCCATCAGAGATGATAGTTTAGCCATCATTCTCCTCTCTGTCACCACCTCCACTGGATCGAGGATCATCCCAGGACAGAGCTGGCCTTCGTAAACAGTTTGTTCAGTCTCTTCCTGTCAGCAGTCGAGATGCTGCTGCCCCAGAGGACCACACCATAATAGATGGCTGATGCCACCACAGAGTCAAAAAAGGTTCTCAGCAGTGTCCCCTGCACTCCAAAGGACCTGAGTCTCCTTAGGAGATATAGTCTACTCTGTCCTTTTTTGTACAGTGCATTAGTGTTGTCTGTCCAGTCCAGGTTATTGATCAGGTGAACACCCAGGTACTTGGAAGATGTCACCCTTTTGATGTCCATTCCCTGGATGTTCACTGGTGCCGGAGGAGAATGTTTGGATCAGTTCTCTGTACCCTATGTCATCTCCGTCTGCAATGAGGCCGACGACTGCATAGTCGTCTGAGAACTTCCGTAGGTGGCAGGTGGTTGAGTTGTGTGTGAAGTCTGCAGTGTAGAGGGTGAAGAGAAAGGGAGCCAGAACTGTTCCCTGAATATCACAGCATGTGATGTTCAGAAGGATTATGGGATAAACATGCAGAGTAAGACAGCTTTAATGTGCTGCTTTTAAGTAGATGAGAATATGATAGCATATAGAAATGCAGAAAAGGATATAGAGGACCCCCAGAAAACCCACTTTATTGTGCTTCCCCCTTTTCAAAATAATGTTAACACCCTTGAGGTGTGAGTACTATAAATTTCACCAATAGCAACCATTAATAATATATGTGAGCAAAATGCAATCATGTCAGCTCATATATTTAACCCTGAGTCCCTTTTCTCAATTCCCCCATCCTGCTGATTCCACATTGTGGCAACAACATTACATCATAAATTCAGTAGAATGCAGGAAAACGGTATCTAAAATAACACTTTTCTGGGGGAAGATCCCCAAATACCCTGGTTAGGTTTGGTTTCCCAATTTAATTCAATTCAATTCAGTTTTATTTATATAGCGCCATATAACATTGATGATTTAGCTCTTATCTCGGCTCTTTTCCTCCTCCTTTCCTGTGACGTTTGGTCCATCTGGCTGGATGATCGGAAGATGCTGTGGGCAGTCGTCTCGAGGTCCGCTGCATTTAATCCAATCCTGCAATTCATTTTTTGATATTAATGAGTGTGTCTCATTCATAGATATATTGTGCTTCAGCAATAAAGAAGAAAAACTAACAAATTAAAACAAAAATGTACCATGTTTGAAGGAGCTACTGGCTGTCATATCTGCACATGCGGCTGTCACCATGGCAAGATTAAATACACTGCTTATAAAAATTAAAGGAACACTTGTTAAGTAGAGCATAGCATCAAGTCAGTTAAACTTCTGGGATATTGATCTTGTCAGTTAAGTAGCAGAGGGGGTTGTTAATCACTTTTAGCTGCTTTGGTGTTAATGAAATTAACAACAGTCGCACTAGAGGGCCAACAATGAGACAACCCCCAAAACAAGAATGGTTTTACAGGTGGAGTCCACTGACATTTTTTCCCCTCCTCATCTTTTCTGACCCTTTTCACTAGTTTTGCGTTTGGCTAGGGTCAATGTGACTACTGGTAGCATGAGGTGTTACCTGGACCCTACAGAAGTTGCACAGGCAGTCCAATTCCTCCAGGATGGCACATCAATATGTGCCATTGCCAGAAGGTTTGCGGTGTCATTTCCAGCAAACATGGAAATGACACAGCATGTGGCATCCTTTCGTTCCTAACAGATTACCCAGTCCATATCAGTATAGATATCCAGCATGATTTGTTCTCCCATTGAGATCTGTTGTGTTTTCAAAGTGTTCCTTTAATTTTTTTGAGCATTGTATATGGTAGCCATACAATATATGTGTATTTTGTTACCTTGTCGTGTGCTATTGTGTATGGTTTCTTAACAATTCATATTAAAAAAGGTCCTCTGTTACTGAGCACATAAAATAAAAGTGAAGAGTACATTTGGTATGTGTCAGATTCTGGTGTGCGGACAATGGGGGAAGGCCTATTACACAGAGGCATGTTGACGGCAGGAGAAACCCAAGAGCAGACAGCTCCTTCAGCTTAAGTGATTTAATAGAACCAAAAGACACTTACAGACAGGCTAGATTGGTAACCATAAAAGTCCAGGACTGAAAATCAAAACACAAGGAATTTCCACGGGGCAAAACAGAAACATGGGAAACTTCCACAGGAGAACAGAACTAACACAGAGCAAGCAGAAATCCATACGAACACTCCAACAAAGTAGAAAACCGAGTAACAAACCATAGACATAAAGCAAACAATGAACTGACAGGGGGGGGCGCAAGGGAAAGAAACAAGAAACAGCACATATATACACAGCAATATCGAGGGAAACAAGTGAAAAGGTGAAAAGGATCAGCACAAGAGGGAAACTAACGAGGACAGGAAACAAAACCAAATAAGGTGAGAACCACACAAGGGAAGGGAACGCTACGAGAGACAAACAAAGACAGGAAGGACTTCAAGATAAAACAGGAAGCACAAACAGACCAAGGAACTTTACTTCAAACTAAAACAAGAAACACAGACCATGAGTCCACAGAATGTGACAGTACTGTATAAGTGCAAAAGAGCAGGTGATTGTACTACTGCACATCAGATCAGCTTTTTGAGGTAATTAAAAAACAATAAACTGTGAAGCTTCACACTGTACACCAACTTTCATTAATGAAGTATGATCAGGATGTACTTTTTATGTCTTTGACTGTGCAGAAATCTGATGTTTTCTTTCCGCAGATCTGCAATTGTTATTTTTATTGTGGTTATTCTTACTGCATTGATGACTGTGCTGCCGCTGTAACAAAACAATTTCCCTCACGGGATCAATAAAGTCTATCTATCTATCTATCTATCTATCTATCTATCTATCTATCTATCTATAAAAAATGCATTAGTAATAATAAAAAAATCTAGATAACAAAAAGCAGGTTTGTTTATTTGTTTATTTGTGTATTTGGAATCCTGGAGGTAAGGGACATACAAAAGAGGGATTTTAGGAATTACAATAATAATCTCCTCCTCCACAGACATTTAACCACAACAGGTAAAGACCAAACTTCCTGACCCACCACGGCATTCATTTTTTCATCACTTGCAGCCTTCAGACAAACTTCACCATTATTTGCATTAAGTTAAAATGTTTCAACTTTTGACTGCTCCCACTTTTCACATTGCCAGTACTTCCTGCATCACCTGGAATACCTTGCTCAGGTAAGCAGTTCACACTTTGTACAGCGGTACTGTATATACAAATGTGTGTGTGCATTTTGCTGCATACATCTACCACCCTATTTACAATATTTATCTGTTTGACAGTGAGGAAAGAATACCAACAGATAAAAGTAACTAATTTATTATTTACTGATAAAAGATCTAAAATAAATCAACATTACCGACCTGTTTAAATTTTTGTCATTTATTTGTGGATGATTTTGGTATTACTGTCAATTGTTAACTGTATAAGTTAACCCGATAACATGTGGATATACATGTTACAGTGTAAACGTACAGTATGTGCAAGAATATACACCGATCAGCCAGAACATTATGGCCACCTACAGGTAAAGTGAAGAACACCAATTATCTTGTTACCATGGCATGTCAGTGGGGGGGATATATGAGGCAGCAAGTGAACATTTTGTCCTCTAAGTTGATGTGTTGAATGAGGAAAAATGGGCAACTGGAAGGATATGAGCAACTTTGACAAGGGCCAGTTTGTGATGGCTAGACGACTGGGTCAGTGCATTTCCAAAACTGCAGCTTTGGAGCTCTGCAGCTCTTGTAGGGTGTTCCCAGTCTGCAGTAGTCAGTACCTACCAAAAGTGGTCCAAGGAAGGAAAGCCGGTGAACCATGTCCCCTAGACTGCCGGGAGACATCCCATGATGCACTGAGCGCTCTCTCTCACACTCTCTCTCTCGCACTCTCTCTCTCTCACACTCTCTCACTCACTCTCTCTCTCTCTCTCTCTCTCTCTCTCTCTCGTTGTGGAGTCTGGATCTTCAGAGTCTGGATGTGCATGGGTCTGGTCGAGTGGATGCGGACCGTCTGCTGCTGCTACTGTTATTATTAGTGTAGCTGTTGTTGTACTGCTAATACTATTGGTTGTTTGTTTTAACATCGATAACATTGTAACTGCCATTGCTTTGCCATTCAGTACGTGGAATTGTACTGTGCAACTGTGTGTTCTCTTCCATCCTGCTCTCACTCTACCCCCCCACAACCGGTCGAGGCACATGACCGCCCACCCAGAACCTGGTTCTGCTCACGGTTTCTGCCTGTTAAAAGGTAGTTTTTCCTTGCCACTGTCACCTAGCACTTGAAAAAGTTCACGCTGGTTCTGATATAAAGGTCTCGGAACACACAGAGCATCGTTTGTTGCATATGGGGTTGCGTAGCCGCAGACTGGTCAGGGTGACCATGCTGACCCCTGTCCACCGCCGAAAGCGCCTACAATGGGCACGTGAGCATCAGGACTGGACCATGGAGCAATGGAAGAAGGTGGCCAGTTCTGATGAATCACATTTCTTTTGCATCATGTAGATGGCTGGGTGTTTGTGTGTTGCTTACCTGGGGAAGACATGCCACCAGTATGCACTGTGGGATGAAGGCAAGTCGTTGTATTCTGCTGGGAAACCTTGGGTCCTGCCATCCATGGTGGCTCAGTGCTTTGCACTGCTGCCTCGCAGCAAGAAGGCCCTGGGCTTGATGGGCTGAGGGGCTTCCTGTGTGGAGTTCTCCCCATGCTCACTTAAGAAAATAAGAAATAACCCCTATAGAAAAAAAAACATGCAAGAAGAACAAATTGCTCTCCTGCCTTGTCCCTGTCAGGGCACTTGACAGGGACTTGGCAGCACTTGGACGTCATCGATATCGGGACTGCTGTTGTTGCGGGCATGCACCGTGCTCAGATGGAGTAAGCTGTTTACTACACTGTTCAGTAAGTACCTTGGTGCTTGACTTGTGTTTTGTTTAGGTCGAAATGGTCACGCTAGTTTGTTAGTCAAGCTTCTTCTGGAAAGATTATGTCATGAATATGTTGCCACTTGTTTGAATGTCCTGTGAAAGTGAAATTAAAGCACTAGCTGTAGCAGCCCGAGCGCCCCTGTATCCCATATCCATCCATCCATCCATCCATTTTCCTCCGCTTATCCGAGGCAGGATCGTGTTGGCAACAGGCTAAGCAGGGTTATTCAGACGTCCCTCTCTCCAGGAACGCTTTCCAGCTCCTCTTGGGGGATCCCAAAGCATTTCCATGCCAGCTGAGATTTATACTGTATATATATATTTACTCATCATCTGCAAAAACAGAACTACATCATCAGCAAAAAGCAAAGACAAAAAGCAAAGGTCACCGAAATCTCCCCCCCCGTCTGTGCCTTGAGATCCTGTCCATGAACATCACAAACAGAATCGGTGACCAGGGGCAGCCCTGGCGAAGTCCAACAGCAACTGAAAGAGTAAGAGAGTGAAAGCAGGATGAAAGAGTAGGATAGTATAGTTCCACATACAGATGTAAAGCTACGGTAGTTACAATGTCGTTGATGTTAAAATAAACCACCAATAGTATTAGCAATACAACAACACTAATAATAAGAACAGTAACAGTAGCAGCAGCAGCGGCCATCTAGTCAGAGCAAGGGGCAGCAGGCAGTCAGCATCCACATGACCAGACCCCTTAGATCCAGACTTCACAGATCCAGACTTCACAGATCCAGACTCTACAGATCCAGCCACCCATCTAAACATTGTTGCAGACCACGTACACTCCTTCATGGAAACGATATTCCCTAATTGCTGTGGCCTCTTTCAGCAGGATAATGCGCCCTGCCACACTGCAGAAATGGTTCAGGAGTGGTTTGAGGAACACGACAATGAGTTCAAGGTGTTGACTTGGCCTCCAAATTCCCCAGATCCAATTGAGTATCTGTGGGGTGTGCTGGACAAACAAGTCCGATCCACGGAGGCCTCACCTCGCAACGTCTTGGTGCAAGATACCACAGCACACCTTCAGAGGTCTAGTGTCCATGCCTCGACGGGTCAGAGCTGTTTTGGTGGCAAAAGGGGGACCTACACAATATCAAGCAGGTGGTCATAATGTTATGACTGATAATAATAACAATAATAATTGGGCCATTCGTTTAATGGTCAATGATACACATATGCAAAGTGCTCAACACACATGTCCAAAGTGCAAACACACACGTTGAAATTTATCCTCTGCTTTTGACCCATCCGGCCATCCTTCTTCCGAGGGGAGCATGTCCAGTGCACCTGTATTGGTCTCAGGGACAGGACAGGATAGAAGCACAACTGGCGGGCAAACATAGGGTTCAGTGTCTTGCCCAGGGACACTTCGACATGTAGACGGGAGGAGCTGGAATCGCCGGGATGAAAGTCAGATAACAACAGCTCTAATTCCAGAACCACAGCATATGCCCTAACCCTCCACGCCACAGCCGCCAGTGTATATGTATGTATTGTATGTATTGCCGTGTATTGTGTAGGTATGTTTTTCTTGGGAGGCAGAAACACATTTCCCTTTGCAAGAAAGACTATTTTACACAACCAATTATTCAATTCAATTCCGTTTTATTTGTATAGCACCATTTCATAACAAAGTTATCTCAGGGCACTCATTCATATAGAGCAGGTTTAGACCGACTCTTATTGCTGCCTGCACATCATCCCTGTCTATGTTTGTATAACCTAAACTTTAATTTGCAGTGCATGCATATACAGTATACACATATTCACCCTGCCATCAGACTCGATGGTGCATGGCAACAGGTTGTCCACATATCACAGAGCAGCTTGCATAGGTGCCTCAGAGCCCAGAGAGGGTCATGGGTCTGAGGCAAAAGGGTGAGAGGGGTCACATAGTCTGTTTTAAATGGTCCACTCTTCCCTCCACCCCGCTCAGCTCCTTCCCTTGCCACCTGTCCTGCCTGTGGAAAGTTTGCACAGCGTTCTGAGTGGGGTCAGGAGGTGCAGTCAGCAGCTCTCCGGCCACTTTTCAGGTTGGTGGGAGGCTATGTGTGAAATGTCCAGACTATGTCAGTGTGTGTGAGTGTGTGCGTGTGCATGTTGTGTATACTATAGAAAGGAAGGGCAGAGCCAACACCTTACCCTATTGCTGCTGTTGTATCCACCTGTGTTTATGCAGTATGTGTGTATGTAGCCCAGGGGCTCAAGGGGCCAGAGGGGCTCTGGTCCAGAGCCTCTGTTTGAAGTCACTGTCAACATTTCTTGTTGGAAATTCAATCAAATGACTTCAAAGAGACAGAAAATTACAACAAAGAAACTCAAAACAACTACAAAGAGACACAAAACAACCACTAAGAGACACAAATTGACTACAAAGAAATGTAATACAACCACCAACAGTATAAATGCCAAATGAGTACATAGAGCCACAAAATTATCACAAGTCGGCCAAAACTACCACATATTAAGTCACTTTGTGTCTCACTGTCTTGCTCCAATGTAGGAATGGAAGACCTTTTACATGTCTGTGCCCAGGAGCCCATTGACTCATAATCCATGCATGTCTATATGTATATTTCAGCATTTTTGGTGGTTTGTATGTCTAAGGTTGTGAATAGTGTATTTCAGGTCATATATTTATATGGATTATTATTTCTCCAGTATTTATTCTGTAATTTTTTCTGTCATATGAAGCATTCACACTATTTATCACACAGAAACCTTAAGCGAACACATTTATAATGTATAAAACACACACACAAACTCAGATGGACACATGCATGCATTCCCATGGTAGGAATGCATGTTTACACTTCTCTGCCAGGCCACACGATTGCAACACCAGCTGGACACCTGGCCTCTGGTTTGTCTTAAATTAGGCACCTTTCTCTGTGAACAACCCCTCTTCAACCAGCTGGCATGATCAAATTGGTTGGCACATCTGCACCACTTCCATTTATCCACACTTGAAATAATTTTAATCTTTTTGTTGTGGCCTGCCTTCATTCTCTTACACACCTGTCAACAAAACCAATTTCCTTCACTGCACAGCATTTTTCTTATCACATGTCCATATTCAAATGTGGCAATCTGACAAGTGAGGGTGATTTCATGCACAAGCTTCAACATTATTAAACTGGATTCTTACAATATTGAAAATCCCATTTGTGTCAACTGTTTGCAAGGGTGCTTAAAATTGGCATCAAATATAAAGTAATGACTCATTCATAATTGTAGATGTAAAGAAAATAGACAAAAACAAATTATATCAAAAGCTCATGAGGGTGAGAGTTCAGTTTGTGTTGGATTAATATTATCAGGATGGCTCTGCATTATACAAAATACATGTGTCATTTTTTCTGTAATGAATACTTTACAAATTACCAATATGAAGGTTTTGCACACAGAAAAGAATAATTTTACAGACAGCTCAGAGTAATTAGCTCAAGTTCAGGTTCAGGTTCAGGGAAGAAAAACATGATCTAAAGTGAAACGCCACATGATCTCCACGTTCTGTTCCAGAAGTATGATAACGTCGTTCAGTGTTACATTTAGGCCTTTTCCATTGCAGGAACCCGAAGTTTTAAGAATCCTTGAGGCATTTTCATAACCATGCATTAAAATACACATCGAATATTCAGACTCTAAATATCGCCTGTATATTGTAAAATTCAATTCAATTTTATTTATATAGCGCTATATCAGAACAGAGTTATCTCATAGCACTTGTTAATATAGAGCAAGTCTAGACGAACTCTATATGTATAGACCCAACAATTCCACCATGAGCAAGCGCTAGATGACAGTGGCAAGGAAAAACTACCTTTTAACAGGCAGAAACCTGTCATCTGCCTGGTTGGGTAGAGAGAGAAAAAAAAGATATATATCGAGAGAGAGGGGTAGAGTGAGAGCAGGACGAAAGAGAACACACAGTAGCACAGTACAATTCCACATACAGATGCAGTTGCAATGTTGTTGACGTTAAAATAAACAACCAATAGTATTAGCACCACAACAACCGCTACACTAATAATTACAGTAACAGTAGCAGCAACAGGCGGCCCCCATCCACTCGAGCAGATTCGTGTGTATCCAGACTCCGCAGAACCAGAGCCCACAGATCCAGATCCAGTCTGTCACCCATACACAGACTGGAAGCTGGTTCCACAGGAGAGGAGCTTGATAGCTGAAGGCTCTGGCTCCCATTCTAGTTTTAGAGACTCTAGGAACCACAAGAGCCCTGCATTCTATGAGCTCAAGATATGATGGTGCCTGACCATTAATTGTCTGTTGATTATTCTACACGTCTGTTGATTATTTTACATGTATGTGTATATTTGTTGTGTATCTTAAATGTTGTGTCCACACTGCAAAACAAATTCCCTCTGGGATAATAAAGTTAATCAATCAATCACCCCAGTTCAGCAGTATTGTCAATTTAGCCAGTAAAATCTTGTCTATACAGAGACCCTAGATTATCTCAACTCATTGGGAGTGTTGAAAATCCCCTCTGCGGTGCAGCAACTACAAATAGATCTGTTCCATTTTCCCACTGTCACCTCAGCAACCCCTGTCTCTGCTCAGTGCCTATCATCACTCCTGCTGCCATAGTGTGACCGACAATTTTTAGAGTGACAACAGCCACACTGGAACAGATATGTTTTCACTTTGGCCCAATAGAGGCTCTCCAGTTGCATCAGTTTTTCTAGTAACAATGTCTGCTGTCATATAGAGTGAGATGTGTGTAAATAATCACTTAATACATAGAAACTGAATGAAAGACCTCTAAGGGATTGTTGTAGCATGTACGTGCAGATGATAGGGGTACTCAAATACTTGTGTAAAATGTTAATTACTTGTAATCCCACTTCACTTCATTTCAGTCCCTAATCACCAGCTGCTTTGTTGAAAAGGTTTGACATATAGAACCTATGATGGGCTCATGATGTTGTTACAAATTGAAGTACACTACAGTATAAAGTAGTTAGCTAAATTTTGACCAGCTACTTGTAGATTGGTAATAAATATCCAGTAATAGGTTATATAATACAGTATATGGCATCTCCTTTTAGCCCCAGGATTAAAAGGTGCTGTAAGCATGATTTCTTTGTTAAAATAAGTGTTAAATAGCTTTAAATTCCGACAGCCATCACTGAAATAGAGTGATCAGTAACATGAATCTCCCAGTTATGGTTAAACGCGATAAGATAAAATTATTGGACTGAGGCTAACATGAAAAATATTGTTTGTAGTACACACTTCATATCAGGTAAGGTTAAATAAAGTATTTTCTGATGTAGGTATGTATAACGTTATGTACCTAAAGGTTTGTCATGGCCTCCTAATAAGAAAATTGGGGAACTGGGAGAAATAGGTAATTTCTCTCATGACACTAACTCTCAGGGACAGCTGGTATCAATGGGCTAGCAGGGCTAAGCCCTCCCTATCCTTTACAATAAATATGAGAAAATAATTGTAAAAAACCTTAAAACAGATTGTCTTCAATTTTGGTGGGACCTAGAGGAGCAACAGAACCAAATTGTCACAAGAAAAACACAGGATA
>JAVQJF010055977.1:0-18752 GCA_036023855.1 Gadopsis marmoratus | reverse complement strand
GGGGTCCTCTGTCTGTAGGACAATAGACAGTGGCAGCAGCAGCAGCTGACCAGAGAATCCCTTCTTCTTTTGTCATCCCGTATAATGACGTCTCCACCACACACACTCTGCCTCTCCCTTTCCTCCCTCCCTCCTCTCCCTGTTGCTACTCCTCCCTCTCTGCCTAATTTGGCATTAAGGGACTCCTGCGTCTTCTCATTCTTACTCCCCTCTCTCCTTTCTTTCCATACCTCCCCTGTTAACTTCCATGTCTTTCCATCCCGCTCTTTTGGCACACATGTTCTTTCAATACATAACTTGCTGTGTGCGTGTGTCTTTGTATGTCTGTGTTTGTGCAAGCGTGTGGGTTTGTATATATGTGTTTTCCAGCCTTGGCTCCTAAGGAATGTAACCTTTGAGATCCTCTCCAAACTCAGTAACTATGTCCTCCACCGGCCATATGTTAAGTGTGTATAAGTCCAGCTCCCATCTGTGCTCAACCTGTGTGTACTGACGTCCGTTCAGCATATTTGGACACAGTGGGACCGTGTATTTTTTATTTTATTTATGTGTGAGTGTTTAGGAAAATAATTCCCCTGTGTTGTGTTCAGATAAGCCAGTCTTTTGATCTTCTCTGCTGATCTGAACTAGTTTGGAGTGTCTTTTGACTCTTCTTGTCTTATTTCTAAGATCTGTTTTTTTGCTCTATGACCTTTTATTCCAACTATTTGCAGTGGTGAAAGAATGACTCGGATCCTTTACTACAAATGTACTTAAAGGATCAAAAGTAAAAGTAGTCATTCTGCAGACAAATGGCCCCTAGGACAGATTATTATATATGATACTATTAGGTTGTTAACACTGATGCATTGATGTGTAAGCAGCATTTAGATGTTGTAGTTGGTGAAATAATGGATGAGTTGACTGCAAACGATTATTTAAATAAAACCATCAAAGAAGTTTATGGTGGAACTGCTAACAACTCATGGACATGTGACAAATGCCCCCACCCAAGGGGTCGCAAGCCAAAAAGGTTTGACAACACATTTTATTTTAAAAGTTTATCAAATGTTTTAATGTTAAATCTGAATATGGAAAGTAATTAACTACAGCTGTCAAATAAATGTAGAGGATATGTATGTATGAAATTTAGAAGTAGCATAAGATGGAAATACGTATGTCTACCTTAAAACTTTACTGTGCCATAGTAAATTTATTTCATTATTTTTCACCACTGGTTATTTGTGTTGTTTGGTACATATCTCCAACTGCTATTAGAAGTGGTTTCAGGAGGTGGACCCAGTAAAATGACTAACTTGTTATAAACTAATTCAAGTTCATAAGTGGGACTGACTGAATTTTGAGTAATTAATGAAGTAATGCTGATGAATCCAGGTGGCCGTCCAGTGCAAGCTGGCAAAGAAAGCTGAAGCTGAAGAATTTCCTGTCAAATATGTGGTTAGCTCAGCCTGGTTGTGCGAAGGTATCGGAAAGTGTTCTGCATGACCACTTAAAAGTTATCACTTCCTCTCTCCCTTCATCTGAACTTGCTCACACTTTTTTCCTCTCTCTCCTTCTCTCCTCCTGGAAAGCAAACTGAAGTGTGTCACTAAGGCTTCTTAATGAATATGCATGCATGAATGCGTGCTGAGAATGAAAGAAGTATGTGCTTCTGGTTATCTGTGTGTGTGCAAGTGCGTGCGTTTGCGCTTGTTTGGTAGCTCTCCTCCAGCCAGCACCAGGTGATATGGCCTGGTATGGAAGGTCACCGGTGTGAAGTCACTTCCCCTTCCTCTCCGGATATTCCCAGCATTCTACTGCCAGCAGCCGGGAACTCTTGGAACTAAGAGCAGGAAGCCTGGCTCCTTCACAGGAGAGAGAGAGCGACATAGAAAGAAAGAGACAGAGAGAGAGGGAGAGGGAAAAACAGAGGACAAGTGGTGGTGAGAATATGTGGTAATTCTGCAGCATTGAATGAGTCATTTGCTGCAAAAACAAACATGAGCATCGGGGGTCGAGAGATAAAATGGAAACAGAGGAGCTAATGACGCAGGGATGAGGAAGGTGCTGTTTGTGTCTTGTACTGTATAAATATGTGCATTGAGATTGGGTGCAATACATGTGAATCATCTGTAAATAGAGCAACGTCGCCCCCTCTTGGTTATGCCCACTCAATGAAAAACTGTGGGCATGTAGATCACCAAGCTCATAAATCCTTGTGTGTTGCTGAGTTTTGCTCTATTTCCTCATTGTTTGCAGTCCAAAAGACCCCAATGCTGTATGTGTAAAAATAATAATAATAATAATTGCAAAATCTATAGATTTTTAGAAATGTTCCTCTTTCATACCATATTACAGTGAAACCCAATAAGCAGGAACATTTTGAAGTGGTAATCTTTCCCTTACACATTTGGGGAGGGTGACAAAATACAGGCTGACCTTAAAGCATGGTTATCACACCAAATAAGGAAGTATTTCATGTTTTATATGTTAGAAGGGCTATATGGACAGCTATATACATTTATATTAATTCACAGGCAAATGTACAGCCAAGACTGCTGTATTGGTAGCCTACTTATACTTAATTAAAGGATCTGTGTACTTCTTCCACCACTGGTACACAGTATTTTATATTAGTGGCAACTGGTAAAATGTTTCTTTTTGTGTGTTTGATTTTCAAAATAGATAGATAGATCAAATTTAACATACTAATTTATATTGTTTATTACGTAAGCTGTACGATATATTGTGGTAAGATGTTACAGTAGGAGGAATTCCACAATATGTTTTGGACTTGCAGAATTAAGGATTAGTACATACAATAGGCTAATTATGTCATCATAATTTATAGCACTTCGACTATTGTATTATTCAAGAAGAAATTGTAGATGCTTTTTAGCCACAGCAGGCCGGGAGAACGGAGAAAACAGGGTGACATAGGGTTGTTTCAGGTTGTTTCTCTACTAGAGGAGAAAAAACAAATCTGGAGATGGTTGCTAGGCTGTTAGGGGGCAGGGCTTTGGGCAGTCAGTTCCTTTGATGTCTGACGTCACTAAAGTGCCTTTGATGTCAGCACATTAATTTAGTCTTCATTTCTGCAAGTGTAAAACTGACAGACCAGTACTTTAAAACTAAGCCAAGCATTGAATTGGCCCATAATCGATCACAGTACAGTAGGCCATCATTCCCCATGGATAGCTCACAGACAGAGGAGATACCTGAGGTTACAGCAGCTGCTGTTCACCCAATAATTGAATCCTTTTTTCAAAGTATGACAGCGGATCAGTGGAGAATGTTGAGCGCAGACAACGCTGATGACGCCACCAAAGTTATGATGGCAGAACTGCTTTTGGACGTAATAGCATTAGTGTCAAACTTTGTGCTGTCCAATCTTAAGAGCATGAACGTAACCATGACTGAGAAGCGTGTTCTGTCCAGTCTGGGCGACACACTTTGTCAGAGTTTTGCTCAGGTCCTCGACTTTAAAGACCAAGTTCACTCTGACAGCTCAGAGCGAGTGAAGACAATTATTGTTAAAGAGGTTGCAGAAAGTGTTAACTCTGCGCTCTCTGCTAATGCAGACATTCGGGAGCCTGTAATCACTCCACGCATCACTCCCCCACACAGGCTTAACATGATGGTTTGTCATGCCTTGAAAATGGTAAAAGCCTTCACAGGCAAGATGCAAAATGTATGCACACCTCGACCACGTAGTCAGAGATCAAATCAGACCACCTCCATACAGGCAGACACTGACAGACAACAGGAGATAGAAGGTCCGAAGGTGAAAAACAGTGATGGCCACTGTCAGTCACCGGCCACATCTGTGAAACCAGAATCAAAGGACAGCTTTAAGATTGCAACGAGTAAAGCTGTCAAGGAGATTATTGGCAAAGAAGTCCGTAAACTCACAGAACCTCTGTTGGATAATATGACAAATTCAGAGTTTGAGTTGCTGCAATCTGGCACCTGTCTGGAGGTTGAAGTTATTGCAGATGACATTGCTCTGTTAATTGCTAAAGAGGTTAAGACTTTGGAAGAAATAGATGTTACAAGCCCAATTTCGGTACAGAAGAGAAATGTGTCTTTGGAAGGAGTGGGGAAGAAGATAAAGAGCTTTTTTGCCAAGAGCGTTGCAAAAACAGCAATACATCGCATCGTGACACAACTGAAAAACACATTCTGCCACGACGCCAAGGTTGAAAGCAGGCAGTCAATGCAATCATTGGTTGCCGGTGTTGACTCTCTGCTGCTGACAGATGATGAGGGTGAGAAAGAAGATGGAAAAGAGATATGCATGGGTAGCGGATTTGAAAAGATGATTTCCAGTGATAATGTCGTGATATTTACAAAAGATCTTAGTGATGTCCTCTATAATCACATCATGGATGGGATGACGCCTGAGACGATCCCAGAAGCAATAAGAAAGAAGCCGTCTTGCAGGAAAGTGTCTGTTGTTCAGTCACGTGATACCATTTATGGTAACATACACAGCAAAGTGTGGCGTTTCCTGGGACTGGTGAGGTGGTGGCGGCACACTCAGGCTGAGCCCCACAGTGACAGGGTGATGTGCGCTTTAAAGCACACCGAGGCAGTGCCACAAACACAGTCACCAGAGGTCACCGTGGAGAGTTCACCGTTGTTGGCAGCTGGTGCAGAGATACAGAAAATGTTTGTCAGGATAGCTGTGGATAATTTCGTATCACGGACCTTCAGCAAAGCAACAAACTGCACCTTTGCAAAGCCAGAGACCATCATTAATTGCTTGTTTGGAAAAATATGGGCCGAAGTCGAGGGTTTAGATTTGCATATCACCCCAGACTCTTTAAACAAACTAGACAAGGCCGTTTTCAAGGACGTTTGCAAAATATGTGGCTCTGCAGAGTTGGTGCTGGTTTTCATGAATTTAGAGGAAACGGTGATTGACAAATGTATTGTGTCCTCTTTCAAATATCACCTGATGAAACCAAAGAAGCATAGCAACGTCCATAGGTTCTTATCCTACATCAACATGCTCTTCACTGCTTACTCAGGTGCAGTTCAGCTTATATATATAATATAAAATGTCACCATCAAATGTTATATTATAAATATATTTAATCATCTTGAAGGAACAAATGTCTGGAGTTGCTCTTTTTTCCTTTCAAGATAAAAGCAATAGAATAGTGTGAATATTTTTATATATATATTTAAGTGTATTTTTCTTATAATAACTTTATAAATTTACTTAATTTTGAATCAAGAACCTTTAATTGCAAGAGTAGTTTTCCATTGGGGTATTGCTAGTTTTACTTTAGTGAAGGTTCTGAGTACTTAACTCCACTCCTGTAATATCACAGCTGTGACACTCGTGGATTTTGTTCTTCTGATATGTGTTTCATCCTATAAACACTAAACATCAAAAAAACAAGAGTAGTGCTGAAGCAAAATGATATTGTTCTTCCATTTGCTCCTAATGTGTTTCTAGTTTCTGTTGTATATTTGTATGATAAGTTCAGATGAGCAGCGACGTTTCCTTATCTCACTCAGTTTGCCTCCAGGAAACATCCTGCTCCCCCAAAAATAAGCTTCAAACAGAACACTTTGGCTTTGGGCGCTATTCTTCTGTAATAGAGGAACAAATGTATTAAATACTTTCATCATATCTGAGTGGGGACTTGGTGTACATTTGCATAAACAAATATGTATGTATTTTATAGTGGGTACATAAAGTTAAACACCAGAATCTATACAAAGATTTTAAGTTAAATGACTATCAGCAGAATTTCTTAGTTATAAAATAACAGACAACTAAAGTGACCCAAGAGGCTTAACAGAGCTGCATCGGTCTAAAACCTGCTAAACTATTCAACCATCAAGAAGAACAGTGTTGGAGGTGATTACCACTCGTGCCAAACACAGAAAGACCGCTGACAAGGTACAGTGGTCCCAAATTGAAAGTAATCACATATATGTCACAGTTTAATTGAAACTGCAATGCATCCTAATATGACCCACCTCTGAAGCAGTGCTTGCAACTAAGTTAAAGTCCTTACTCATATAGTGTTTATGCATTGTGTCTAACCTGTGAGCTGCACAGTTATTTTTATCTGAATAAAATTAAAATAGATGATCATCATTTCAGGGCACCTCATTACAAACTGGTAGAAGAAAAGAATAGAAATGCAAAGAAAAAGCATCATGAGACGACCACAGAGCTCCAAGGTGTGTGAAACATGTTGCATTTTGAATTTCACTCCTCACCTTCAGTTTGACGTCTCGCTCTCCATCACCAGCATTTCATTGAAGCTATGTCACATCTTAAGGAGTGAGATATTATTATCCAAAACCATTTTGTCAATATCTGCAGCATTAAATCAAAGATAAACAACTTATGCCTGTCCTGTTGTCCTATTCTCTGTTGCTATAAAGAACCAGTATGGCAGCCTTACAAGGTACAGTGAAACAAAACATATTTATCATATAACCCACAAAAGGTTAATACATTTGCTGTAACAACACACTGTATCATGAAAGAGTGAAACAATCAAAATATAAATAACTCATTAACAAATGTACTCTATTCTAAATCTGAGGCCTGCATTAGGTGAGCGAGCAGCGATGGTGGACAGATTAACTGTTCAAAGTGTGCATGTGTCAGGGGAGACGGTGGAGCCACTATGGCTCACTAAGAAAGGGCAACAGTGAGTTTAGCAACTCAGTGTTCTGTATGGTATGAATGTTCTCCACAATCATGTGCCTGCTTTAGTGGGGAACCCCAACATGGTTTGAGTCAGCACAAACGAGTCAACCCAGTTTCACACTCGCACACACGCACACGGAGACGCTGCCATATCGTAGTAGCCTGCGCCTCCACACACACACAGACACACAGTCACACTAACAGTAGATACAGGGAGGGGCTGTGTATGGGCAAACAACTGTGCATAGGTGTAAAGGATGTATCACATGAAGAAAGCGCCTCAGATTAAAGGGGAAAAGGACAGTGTGGTGCCGAGGTCAAGGAATAAAAACAGCCATGCCTAACTCCTCACATCAGGATGATTTACTTGACTACCTGGCTGAGGATGGTAGCATACACTGTCAATGTCACCTAAAAAGACACGCACACCACAAAGTTATAGCACATATAGCACAAGCGTGGGTGAGAAGCCAACAGAAAAGCAGTTGAGAAAAAAATATGAAGTGATGAGACAGGCGATCCAGACTTTGACTGGCCCAGTTCTGGCCCAGTAAATAATGGCTATAAACAAAAGGATAGACAATCGTTTATGGAAACAGCTGCCTGATCCACATTAACGTCCCCCCTGCACAGGGACCCCCCTGGAGGGTCCAGGACCAGCCCAGATGCCAGAATCACTGCTTTCTCCATTCTATCAGTCTTTTTGTTCCCCTGTCCCTGAGAGGAATGAATCAAAGGGAGTAGGTCATCTCCTTGCCTCACAGTTTCTTACACCCCCCCCATCTCAGCCCCCACACTGAATTGACCTATTATCTGCGTGTGCTGTGTTGGCCCCACATGTACTCACTCACAGCTAAGTAAGTAAAGGAGAAAAGTTCTGCTTCAACATTTGACTTGGCTGAGCAGCCGACCCCTTAAACATTGGAAAGTCACGGCAACATCAACAAATAATTAAATGTCATGCTGTGAAAGAGTAATCGTAACAAGCATGTTATATTTCATCCTCCATTATTGTGTCTTTTATAGACATTTCCTCTCAGCTACTGAGAACCTCTGATTTTATAAAGCTGGTGTCTGTTGGATGAGACTTTACATGAGAGCTCTTCTTTAAAACAGTTTCAAAATAGTGAAAATCATGTCAAGATTTTGATTTGTATGTATTTACGAATGCCAGGGAACAACTGCATCAACTGAAGCTCGTGGGAATCTTATACACAGTGCACAAGAATAAAAATAAATAACAGTAACAAACAAGGAAAACCAGACAAACAGAGTAATGACTTGTTTTATTGGTGATCAGTTGTGATATAACTTCACATACAATATTTTGTTGTATATCTGTATGATGAAGAGCAACATTTCCTCATCACTCAGTTTGCCTTTAGGAGCTCTCCATCTGTAAAAGAGCAAAAATACATGAAACGCTTTTATCATATGTAGTAGTAGATTTGGTGTGCTTTTTAACGTTGCATTTGCACAAATACATACAGTACAAGTACTACAGGCAAGCTTTTGTTGTGGTGTTTATCAGAAATCGGCAGCTGTGCCAGTGTGCAAAATCTCTTTAACAGGCATGTGAAGCCGTGGGTTTACCACTGGCTGGGTCATCTAAATGTGTCTACGTTTCTGTATTTCCTTTTTATCTCCTTCATCACCTCACCGTCCTTCAACCCCCCGCAGTACTCCATGCACTCGGCCTTGCTGTAGAACTTGTTGGCGTTGGCCTGGCAGTAGCCCTGCTTGTACAGCACACACAGGCCGACGTTGGAGTCGAAGGCCCAGATGGGTGGCTGGCCTGTGCAGGGTTCGGCTGCCATTGGCAGACGGCACACAGCTGAAGAGGCAGAACAGAGCAGTGCTGATATTGTCATGTATTTCTAGGGTTTATTTATTTATTTTTCACAGCTCACACCTATGCATCACTTTTATCGCTATTACTTAATTCTGGCCTACAGATGGCAAACCCAATGTCCTTCTTCAGGCCTGACAGGGAGCTTCATCCAACACAATCAACAGTATTTGTCAGTGGGAAGCCAGCGGGGGCTCATATGCCTGTTGCTGCACCAGCAAAGTTTACTGGTTGGTAAAAAGAAGGGGCTGCAGCTGCATGCATTGTGGAGTACTGATTTGGTAGTCTACATCCTCCCCAGCACAACCCCAACAGCAGTTAGTAGTAACCATTACAAATTTTGGAAGAAGACACAAAATGAAACAAAACTAAATATTGCACTGACCACAGAATAAACTGGCAATAGGCACAAATATTGCTGCTACATGTATAAAGTGCAGATATTGTGCTTTCTCTCCTCACCCTCTGTGCGACATCTCTGCAGACACTCTCTCTCATTTATAAAGTTGTTCTGGTTGCCCAAACACCCTCCATACTTGAAGAGGTTGCAGCTCATTGAGGAGGAGTTGTAGAAGTAGCGCTGGTGCAGCCCAAAACATGGTCCTATGTCTGGTGCTGACATACAGGCCACTGCGGCGAGAGAGAGGAGGAGAAAGATAGCAGAAGGAAGGACAGATGCTCATTAGTTGCAACGTCAGAATCAGGATCTCTTGTTCTTCCATTTGTTTGCATGAATGCGTCATGCTTACTTACTGGTTCCATTGAAAAGAGGTGTGTCGCCCCCAGAACCCTCCATGTCTAAAGGATCCAAAGAAGGCACCACGTTTCTCCTCACCCGCTGTGTCACCGCCACAGACAGACTCAGTTAGAGATACAGAGCCACCTGAACCCCAAAATATTCCAAATGTTCTTGTAATTTAAAACCCTGAAAGAGACTTTTTTTTAAATATTGAAGATTTTTACTTATTACATGTACAATGCCTTCATTCTGGTGCTAATATCTGTAGTTTAACTTGAGGGAAATGCATGGCTTTTATTATTTTGTTTTAACCTTGTGCTTGAACATAATATTTCTTCCACCACTTTGACACAGTTCTTCTACTTCATTATTTTACTGTTCCTCTGAGAGCACAGAGATGGTTTTTGTACATATTTAATCTGAGCAGGGTGTGTTCCCAGGACATCTTTTTTATTTTCTCTGTTTTTTACAGTCAACAAAATATTAGTAAATGTAATTACAGGCATCCCTATATAAATGCACTGTTGCTTGTACTGCTGCCAGTATTGTTAGTAATAACTCTGCATAAGATAGCTCTTTGAGTTAATACAAAGTACCTGAGTACCTGAGGCTCAGGCTGAGCTGACGGCTCTGCCACCTGCTCTCCAGGAACGCAGTCACCTGCAAAGAGATTAAATTACTTTCTAGCCAAACAATGCACTCTTTTAATGTTATCAATTCTCTTATTGTTTTTTTATTGTGTACATTTTTTACATTTGTACTATTTCCTGTTGTGGGACAAGAAGGATCTGAACTGAAACATTTAGTGAAGACTGATATGAACATCTGTGTATGAAAGTATGTGTGATAATCTGCATGGTACCTTTGTCCTGCTTAATGATAATAGTGGCGTCACTCATTCCCTGTTGTCTGACCAGCGTTTTGAAGTCATCCAGCACAGTGGCTCTCACAGCCATAGTCCGACCTGAAGAGGACAGAGTCTTTCAGATGAAGCAGTACACAAAAAAAAACAGATTTGAAAGTTTGATTTAACCGATTGTCAGAATCTATTCATGTCCAGTAAGATGGTCTATCCTAATACGTTGGTGAAATAAATTAAATCTTATACTTGAGATGTTAACAGTGATACAAAAATAAATAAAAAAAACTAAAATATAGATGGTTTGGTTGACTTTGTTTTATTCAACAGAACTAAAGATTAAATGGCACTTAAAAACAAATAAGATAATGAAATGTTCAAGTGCATCTACGGAGAGAGTGTCCACTCACTGTAAAGCTTAACTGAGGTGCTCTTGTCCCCTGATGATTTCTGCTTGCTCATTATCACTATCGCATACTCATTGTAGTTTGTATGAACCACGTAGGCATCCACGTCTGCCCGCCACTCTGTTGGAGGACAGGGAGAGATGTAACACCTGTAAACTGAACTGAGCTGCATCACTGCAAGAGTACACTGATTGCATACTTGCAATGTGGTAGAAGAATCGTCCAGGTGTAGTGGTCAGCTCATAGTCCCCAGACATTTCCTTACATGTTCCATGTCTGCACATGCACAAAGAATATCTTAGTGGTGGAACAAACCCTGCATTTCTATCTGCGTGTTCATATTTAACGCAGCAGGCATCCATGCAGAATATATCACATATCTATAAAACACAGTTGTCAGCTTTAACTGTTAGCAGTGCTGCAGGAAGTAATCAGATCTTTTAGTTAAGCACAGGGGAGACATACTCATTTACAAGTGAAAGTCCTGCATTCAAAATTGTGCTTAAGTAAAATTATCATCAAAATATTCTTACAGTACCAACAGTATATTATCCAGAATGGTGTGACAGGTGGTGACAGTGCATTAACTGTTTACATGTTTAACTGTTGATAAGAATATAAATCAGTAAGTTCATGGGTGCAATATTAACATCTGTAATATGGGTAAAAATATACTTTTAAGTTTATGCCTGTTATGTTAAGAAGGAAAAACGTTCCATTTCATTGTTTAAGTCTTTAGCTGAAAATGTGCTCTGTGATCTGCTGTGGTCTTGATCTGAGACCCGGGGATCGATTGGTCGTGGCTCCGCCCTCATTCCTGGGGAGTAAAGTTCCGAGTGAGAAAACGCCCCCGAAATCACTCTGTGATTATTTCACCCCTTTTACCGGCATGTTGTAGATAATAGACCCAGCAACAACGGTTGTAATGTTATGTTAGGATGCCCAGCAGTTTCAAGTGTGTTTTGTGACATTTTAAGTATTTTGAAAGTTCGTTTTTTGGTTAGTTTTGCAAAGGATAAATGTGGACAGAGCTCCTGCTCTGTGGCCGATAAAACCCCGTGGCTGCGCAGGGGAGTGCTGCCATTTTGTATTATTGTGTTGTTGTGTAATATGTCATGCACTTTTGTTGAATTTAATAGTATTGCAAAATAATGTATATTTTCCAGTTGGGTTTTTTTTGTATTGTATATTTGCAAAGCTTATTTTTTATTAAAGTTCCGAGTGAGAAAACGCCCCCGAAATCACTCTGATTATTTCACCCCTTTTACAGGGGCGTAACAATGGCTCATTACAGAATGATATATAATATCTTATTGAATTATAGTTATTAATGTATTAATAAAGATAAAGGTGGAGATAATTTTAACCAACTTTATATACTGCCGGGTAGCTTCATCTACAGTAATTCATCATAATTTATTAGTCAATTATATTTTGTATTAATAATTGGAATATACAAAGTAACTAGTAACTAAAGCTGTCAGATAAAAGTAGTGGAGTTAAAAGTGTAATATTACTCCCTGAAATGTAGTGGAGTAGAAGTATAAAGTGGCATAAAATGGGAAAACTTTAAATGTACTTAGTTACTTTGCCCCACTGGATTTTACACTGAAATGCTGTCAGACCAAAGCACTGCCAGGATTAGCCAATGTGTCTGCATTGTGATTTACATAATATATATATATTAATGCGTTTGTCACATCCTCTTGGATTAACCTTTAAAAATGCATATGTTTAACTTTTTTATTTATATGTAATTGATGAGTAGGTATTTCTAACTTTTATGTAAACACGTATTTTGAGACATTTTTGTGCATTAGTGTGTTTGAGTGCGTAACAAACTTCTTACAAACCTGAGTGCCGTTCGAGTCGCCTTGAGTTTGCCTTCAGTGGCGCCACTCTGCAGTACCAGCTTACCAATGGCTGCACCTCCCCTGTGTCGTTGCATATGGGGACATGTACTTGCCACGGCAACATCATGCCATGTTCCCAAAAACTGCGAGAAAGCGGTGCCATAATATATTTACATTTTACTTATTAATACACATAAAACATATGACTGAAATAGTTACTGTTGGTTCAGTATACCAGACCAACAACATAAAAAAATGTGTTTATGCCACTTTAAAAAAACATTGACAAAATGCTATAAAAATAAAGATGTTACAAATGGAAACCAGATTGAAATACTGTTAGATTAGAGCAATAAATAACATATAAATATTTTTATGCAATATTTGTTTTAACAGGCTACTTCTCATCACGTAGGTATTAATAAAGGATGCCCACTCATCCCTCGACAACTTACTATAGATATCAAGCCCTTTAAAATGGTAAATGGACTTCACTTATATAGCGCTTTCAGATTGGTCTCATTCACCTATTCACACACCGATGCCTCTGAGCAAATGAGGGTTCAGTGTCTTGCCCAAGGACGCTTCAACATGTGAACAGGAGAAGCTGGGGATCGAACCACCAACCCTGGGATTAATGGACGACCCGCTCTACCTTAGGACACAAATTCTCACTTCATGCAGACGATGTAATGCTGTTGATAGATCGATAGATATATAGATAAATAGGTAACTGATCCTGAAAGAAATGTAGGAAAGCAGGAAAATTCCAGTATTTGGTTGTGAAATATAAGGGAGTGGATTGTTGTTTGGGTTTTTTCTTTTGACATTTATCATCCAACCTGCTTTCATGTTTTCAACATTTAATGCATAAAGATCATAAGAGGTTTTATCTTCTATTCAAGATATGTAGTATTTAGGTCACTAATGTATGAAGGACTGCCTGAGGGATGAAACATGTTATTCCCAGAATGTTAAATAAAGGGTAATAATCTAATAACAGAAAGTAAAAGGGTTTAACAGACAACATAGAGTACAGCCTTTTACCTTTTTATACTCATTGTACACTGCATACTGCAGAACTCAGTCACTCACCTTGGCCAGATCAAAGTTCTCCTGTGTGGTGTAGAGAGGTTCTGGGAGTACAGGGAGCCCCTGGAGGGTCCAGGTCCACCCCAGGACCAGCAGGGAAACCAGAAACACTGCTTTCTGCATCCTATCAGCCTATCTGACCACCAGTCTCTGAGAGGACTGAAGTTTGAGACACTGAATTCCAGGAAAAAACCTCCCCTCTACTTTTCAAAAGGGAACAGGGCATTGACCTATGTTTTGTGTGTGCCCCCCCTGCATGTCCTCACTCCCAGAGCCGAGTGAAAAACAAACAAGTTAAAAAGCAAAGGTCAGCTTCTCTGCATCCCAGTTTGTGCTCTGACTTGTTTCAGCAGCTGACCACTTAAACATTGGACTTCAGAGTTTTGGCAACATCAACAAATCAATACACGTCAAAATCTGAGAGACTAATGAATAACAACTACATGATATTGTATCCTGTATTGTGTATATGTTATACACATGCACAGTTGTATTAGCTGGAGCTCTGAACTTCACAGGAAAGAACAGGAATCCAACTACTGAGCGGCTCTGATTTTACAAAGCTGCTGTCTTGTGTTGGACTTTATGTGAGAAGTTATATGTTCGCATTGTACAGGATCAACACTTTTAACCTCTAGAAGTGCATAATTTACAGAAAGCATTTAAGGAACATGGTAAACACACAAACCAGAACCAGTACAGTATTAAACCAGTACCAATTTTAGTAAAATGGATTGTTTCTGGTCATACTCTGCATATAAACGAGCCTTACACAATGACTTCACAACAGTCATTTATCTTTGAAGTGTATGGTAAATGTTACCATAGAGACCGTTCTTAAAACCAAATTACACCATAGTTAATCTGAGTCTAACATTTGTTAAATGAAACATATTTTTAGTTTCAACAATCTGGCATTCAGTTCAGATCCAACCCAGAAATGCCTATAAAATGGTGGCAGTTAGGTATCCCTAACCTAATAAAGGTTCAAACGTTTACAAGTGTAGTAAATCATTGTGGCCACATCTATAGATAATACATTTACAGCATTTTTTCAAATAGTGCCATGATACATTTACTACTGACCCGTCCAAATCCAACTGTTTCTCTTTATATTTCATTGTGAATGTTTCCATAATGTTTCATCCGATGATGACCTTGCACATAGAGTTAGACGGTGTTCCAGAAGAACTCACTAGAATTGAACAGAATTTAATAGCGTTCTCGGAGGCCGTGTCACGTGGTCAGAGTTTTTACCACGTGCTCTGCGCGTCATCCCTTAATAACGCGCAGCCGGGCAACAGGCTACTCAGATCAGCCCGTGGCTGTTGTTATTGTGTCGCTAACGTCGCTATTTACATGAGCGGAACTGCATCATATTCCCCAGTCGGCTCTGCTGACTTCTCAGACTGGAATTTAGACCAAACATAACTGTGGCAGACAGCTGATCACAGAGAGCAGCACTGGTTCGGATTCTTCCAGCACAGCTAGCATTAGCTAGCAGAGCCCACATCAAAGCTAGCCAGCTAGTTGCTTAGCAGTGATGGAGTGGCTGGGCAACGGGGCAGTTTACCCCGACGAAGAGTCTGGCAGCGACCCAGCCTCAACAGATTTGGGCTTCAGTGGTGTTTATCCTCACCAGCAGGTAAATAAATGGCTCTTGCAAGCGGTCGTGCTGTTGGCGGAAGACTATTAGTTAGCACGCTAACTAAGTTAGCTAAGCCTGCTTGGGGATAATAGAAGTGAGTTAATGCCAAGTTCGATTGCTTGACAGTCAGCAACGTGCCTGCTTTTCAAGCCTCAATTTTATTCCGTTTCCAATTTCTGCGTTCAACATCGTGTTTTATCAGCTGTTATTGGGGGGGTGGGACAACTCTTCATGGTGTCAAAACATCAGTGTCCAGGCAGCATGTTAGAATGAAGGCTAACGTCATGCAAACTCTGTTGCAGAGAGCTATTTGCCACTTTGGCATGTGGTCATAAGGTAAACGGATCACTTGCAATGTCGTCATCCCGTCAGGAATGCTGAAATCAGCGCCGGAAAGAGACCATATGTGGGCTGGTGAGATCAGAGGCCACAACAAGGCATGAAGCAGACACTGTTGTGTGTGTGTGAGAGAGAGAGAGAGAGGTCTGTTGATGACTAGAAAAGGCATTCCGCTGTTTGGGTAGCAGTGGGCAAGATGGAAACAAGCATCTCTTTATTTTTAGCCCCCTCGCCCCACCCTGTACTAAATACAGCATGGCTGTGGTCACGAAGGCTTAAAAGCCAATGGCCTACATTTAGTCTGTGATTCAGAGTGAGCAGGCAGTTTGTAGGTGCCAGCTGTTAACTCCTATGTGGAGCCAATCATTCTGTGGGAAAATACATGTATTCCGACTGTACAGTCTGCTGCAGGATTCCTGCATATGCAAGCGTTTGCCCTAATATACACATTTTAAACAATTGTGATCCAGTAGCACCATTTGTTTTTAAATATGTGCACGCTTTCCTCCCTTTCTGTCCCGTTTGTGTTGGCGAGCAGGCATCCTCAGGTTGCCAGGTATGGCGGTGCTAATTTCTCGTCATTCTAGATTTAAACACCAAAGTGCTTTTACCATCTGGGCCCTGTGAAAATCCTGGGTTAGCTGATTTACCTCAGGTTTGGTTGGTGGACAAACAGGAAGTTGCAGGTGGATTTTTGCATATGAATCACTTTGGTAGGTAGACGGGAAATATTAATTTCCCACCCCAATTGCTACAAAGCATAATTAAAGTTGATTAATGTGTGTATAATAAATGTATGTTATGATGATTTATTGTTAATTTGACACAAGTCACTGATGGTATGTTCCTGTTCACTCATGCCCTAATCTCTTTTTCTTCCATTTACCTCACACCACTCACCATCATCGCACCTTTGTAATTGTGCCATGGCGTCACTATGCCAGAGCCAGCAGCGCTGTGTGAAGGCCTCTATCGTCTCCAGCTGGAGGCTGGCTGAAGCCCAGGATCAGCTATGTTCCCTAGGCGTCCACAGCTCGGAGTCCCTGGAGCAGGAACGTGCTCGGACTCTGGCCTGCCCCACAGAACTCGCACACACTGAGGAGGAGTGGCGCCGCAAGGAGAGCATGCTGGGAGGTCAGGAGCCCAGCCGCAGTCCCGTGCTCGGAGCTATTGGAAGTTGGGACGTTTTTGATAAGGTAAGTGTGCAAACAGTTTGGCTTGTTTTTTTTTTTCCACGTTTAAGGGAGCTATTCTCACACATAAAGCTGACTTGGAAAATTAAAAGCAAACAACATGATGACCAGAACATCTGCCATAACTGAAAGGCTTCAGGTGAACAGTGAAATTGAGTTGATGTCTATGAACGTTGTCTTTGTACTTATTGGACTGTGTGTACCTACTGTCTACTGACCGTGTAATAACATCAGCAACAGTTAGCTAATGTCTTCTCTCTCTTCCAGAGTATCATCAATGTCCAAAATCAACCTATAGAAATGGATCAGGACAAGTGCAAGACGTTTCTCCAAAAGTATGAGCAAGAGCTCAGGCATTTTGGTAAGTGAGATGCCAAATCTGAAGTTTCTTATAATAATTGCCTCACCCTCAGGTTAATGGAAAAAAGGCTGTCTCTCATTTGGTCCCGCCTTCAAGGTCAGCTTCATATTATAAAATCATGTGTCTCGACTGGAAGGAAATCAGTCTTAAAACATACAGGATGCTTTGGGAAATTATTTGCATGTATCTGCATTATTTTCTTTGACAATAGTTAACATTGCCCATATGGACCTTTTTTTTGTGTGTCTTCAGAAAACATGAATGGATTTGCCTTTTCTCCTTTTGTCAGGTATGCTGCGTCGATGGGACGACAGTCAGCGATTCCTCGCAGACATGCCTCAGCTCATCTGTGAGGAAACAGCCAACTACTTAATTCTGTGGTGCATGAGACTACAGCAAGAAGGGGTAACGTACTTAAAGAAGAAGGCTGGTGTTGCCTTATCTTTTCATTATCAACATTACCTCAGCAACAAAGCCGACAGGCACTTTATGCTGCTCACATGTAGTGAAGTCTGTGTAGTCGCAGCCTGATACAGTTTATGCCTCTGTGCCTGACAACTCAATTTCTGTCATCTAGTTGCTGTGGATGGCGTATCCCTTCATTATTATGATGAACAGGGCGGGTGTGTAGCTGAGTGTAGCTCGTTCCTCTCAGCTCGTCAAACTAGAAGAGCAGCGTAAACATGGAACCACGTGTCTGAGCATGTGCAGACATTGAAAATGCAGTTGTGGGGTAGTTTTAGCATAAATTACGCTGCTGTGAAAAAGGCCTATTGCAATTGATATGGTTAGAGATTTTTACATGTCATTGTAGGAAAAACATGGATGTTCGCTTCTATTCAGCCATGACAGTGTGACAGCGCGTCAGCACACAATGCTAGAGCCCTGAAACTGAAGCAGCTAAATAGAATTTTTAATCTTAGTTTCATTAGTAAAACCCGCACTTTGTGTACTTTGACATGTCAAAATGTTTTCAGTGATAAAGGCCTATCCATCAGTAAGCTTTATCGTGAGTTCTATGCGTGCGGCACAGAGGCTAAATCACGCTGTGGCTGCACAGATTGGATTTGAAAGGGTGATGATGACGAACCTTACCACAAATAACATGCGCCTTGATGCTCCAGTTTTCACTCCTACATAGCTGTAAACATACCATATACAATAGTACATGCTGCATAGATGCTAAGTATTAGAATTCAGTAATTATATAGTTGGTGTCCTGCAGAAAGAAGCGCTGATGGAGCAGGTGGCGCACCAAGCTGTTGTCATGCAGTTCATCCTGGAGATGGCCTCGAACTCTCAGCAGGATCCTCGAGGCTGCTTCAGACAGTTCTTCCACAAAGCCAAAGTAAAACACACACACACACACACACACACATACATATATATCTATGTGAATGTACTGCACATACCTGTGTACCTATCTGTACAGAGAGGCAACAGCTCCACCATATAGTAAATGTTAATCTGTGGGGATACGAAGTCAAATTATTTAAAAAATTTGGCTTCACACTTGGATTTTTCAGTTTTTGTTATGGATAATAATAATAATAATAATAAACTTTATTTATATAGCACCTTTCATACAAGAAATGCAGTTCAAAGTGCTTTACAACAAAGATATGAAATGTACAAAGTGCTTAACACAATAAAAAACAGTAATGCAGTTAAGAAAAATAAAACTTGAAAAAGTATAAGAAATGGCAAACATAAAAATTAGCACATTTAAAAGAAAACAGAAAAAACAGTTA